>CABHPH010137519.1:0-11753 GCA_902168325.1 Peromyscus nudipes
GTTTGGGTAGGAAGTTCTGGGCCAGAAATGCTACATAGTGAGATCCTGTCTCAAAAGCAACCAACCAGACAAAACCCCCAAACTTTCATGTGTGAATACAGGACAAATACTCACTGGGTGAAAAATTTTGAACCCTCTCTGAGTCACAGTTGTAAAATAAACAGCGAGTACAGGCAGATACAATGTGCCCCCTTTCCTCCCCTGCCGTATGTTGTTGTTATGATTATTAGAGCATCATTCATAAACAATCTCATTTTCCAGGAGTCATCCAGTGATATATCCCTTTTCTCAGGCTACCTGGAGAGACAATGTGCTGAGTGAGCATCCTGGGAAGGACATTTAGTCAAGCTATCACATCCGCACCGGTAGGTTTAGTAGTTGGTTGATCAGCTCCTTGTACTGAAACAGAACTTTCAAAGAAGTTGATTCCTTAGGATTATAGATGAAAAATTGCTTTACAAATTCCAAATGCGTGAGCAACAGTATAAAGTGGCAGAAATTCCACTCTACTAATCTGTACTTGAAAGTAACTTTAGAAAACCTAGCCACTGGTTTTCTAAATAATAACTGAGTTGTTATTTGTACCTGCCAGAAGAGGGAAAGTCACTTTTCTCCAATAGTAATATTGTGTATATCAATCACTCTAGGACAGGCCTCATGTTCAGGAGTAGCTGACCAACATATAATGGACTCCACAGTACTTGTGTGTGCTTTCATTTGGTTACAGTTTGGTGTTTTCTTTTTGGGCATGGTTTTAGTTTTCTTGGCTTGGGGAGATATTATTTTTATTGGGTGTTTGTTTTTTGAGAAAGAACTTAAAGTTGGGTGGATAGGGAGGGAAAGAGGATCTGGAAGGACTTGGGAGAGGGGAAGAAGATGATCAAAATATATTTAAATTTGAAGTTTGTTTTAAATAATAAAAATATAGCATAATAAAAAAAGCAGCTTCAGGGCTGGAGAAATAGCTCAGTGGTTAAGAGCAGTTGGTGCTCTTAACCACTGAGCTGAGAAGACCCAGGTTCAATTCCCAGCACCCACATGGCAACTCAAAACTGTCTAACTACAAGATCTGACTCCCTCACACAGACATACATGCAGGCAAAACACCAATGCACATAAAATAAAAATAAATAAATAAATAATTAAAAAAAAGCAACTTCAGAACTTCTAGAAGGTAAGATTGTGGGATTTGTGCTGAGCCAGTCTATTCCATTAATACGAAAACTGATTATTCTTTTTCAGTTGAGCATCCTCTCTTTGGTCATTCTATTACTTATCTACATTGTCTTCAAAGGCTTCAGAAAAAATACTGTTGCTGTTAATAAATCTCTCATAGGGCACAGTGGCAGGAAAGACAAGTTGCAGTGTGCTGTCAGTGTATACGGGATGTGTCCTTGCTATTATTCACATTACATAGGTGTGAGCTGTTTCTCAGAACAAAAATCAGGAAACTACAGGAGGCAGAGGCAGGCGAATCTCTGTGAGTTTGAGGCCAGCCTGGTCTACAAAGCGAGTTCCGGGACAGCCAGGACTGTTTCAAGAAACCCTGTCTCAAAAAACCAAACCAAACCAAACAAACAACCCCTCCCCACAAAAATCAGGAAACTCAGATCTCATGATTTTAGTTTCTTCTTTAAAAATATATGTTCTTCATCTGTCATCTGTAGGTTGGAAGGGGGTTGGTTTATGTTTTACAAACAAATACCTGGAATTCACTTACTGAGTTCCTTCAAGGAAGACGGTAAAGCGTATCTTCTGAATTCACCACTGATTAGGAAGTTGGACCTTGAAGCTTGGATGCTAAACCTTTTCATGCTTCCTCAAAAATCATGAACAAGGACTAGAGAGATGGCTCAGTGGAGCACTCAGTGAGGAGCACTGGCAGTTCTTCCAGAGGACCTGGTCTGAGTTCCAGCATCCACAAAGCAGCTCATGATTGTCCTAGGGATCCAATGCCCTCTTCTGGCCTCCCCAAGCCCCAGGTACACAGGTGGTGCACAACACACATGCAGGCAAAATGCCCATATGCATAAAATATAACAACAACAACAACAACAATAAAACAAGCACAAAAAAGAGACTATCAGTAGTGTAGCCCAAATCTTTGTTCTCAGGGATCACAAATGATCCTTCCTTTAAATCTTGTGTTCTTTGCTACCTTGCAAACTTCCTTCTCTTCCATTCCTGGTGACCTCCATTATCCAAAACAGAAGATCCAAAATTAACAAAAATCTCATTATATAAACTATTAGTTTTGTTAAGATTCTTTTTTGAAAAAAGATGTATTTTAGTTATTTTCAAAATTCTGTGTATGTGGCAAGGGGAGGGGCAGGTACCTGAGTGTCGGTGCCTGTGGAGGCCAGAGCCACCAGATACCTCTGGAACTAGAGTTACAGGTACTTGTGAGCTGCCCAGTTTGGGTGCTGAGAACTGAACTCATTTTCTCTGCAAGAGCAGTATGTTCTCCTAACCATTGTGTGTCTCTCAAGCCCCCAAAGACTTTTCGACAGATCATTTTAAGTATTAACCAATTGCAAAGCTCCTACTGTTTAAATACATACAGTTGTACATTTTATTTATTCAATTAATAAATACATCCTTTTTGCCAGAAATGCACAACTTACTGTCCAAATACTTGAAAATGGCCCCTCTCTTTTCCCTAACAAAATCAATTCCACAAGATAAAAAGGGAGAAAAAAGTCCCCTCTGTTTCATCTCAAATCTCCTTAGAAAATCATCTTCTTTTTCTTCGCCTTTTAAGTTTACCAAGAAGTGGCTGGAA
This sequence comes from Peromyscus nudipes, assembly GCA_902168325.1. Taxonomy (NCBI): domain Eukaryota; kingdom Metazoa; phylum Chordata; class Mammalia; order Rodentia; family Cricetidae; genus Peromyscus; species Peromyscus nudipes. The sequence goes on from CABHPH010137519.1 coordinate 2,783, forward strand.
AACGCACTTCCCGCTCTTCCACAGGCCCCAAGTTTGACCCACCTCTGATGATTGTGGCCTCCCAGGGGACCTGCACAAACCTACATAGAATCAGAAACATATACATAATCAGGAAAGAGAACAAATCTCAAAAGAAGAACAAAAAGAAGAATCTCATTTGTTTCACTTCACCCAGGTGGCATTGTAAGTAGGAAAAGATTGTTTTTCAGTGTGCTGGCTAGACCCTACTAAGGTGTAGGAAAGCATTAGGCCAGAGGGCAGTGACGGGTTCAGAAATGATAAAAGAAATGTCCATAGCATGGAGTAATGCATTGGAATAAGGGACTCTCCATTTTTGAATAGTACTTTCATGTGAGGGTGAGTTTCTTTATATGAGGCTCCAGGAATACAAATTGTTCTTTGTGAAGGAGGGCGGTGGAGGTTGGCCAGAGAGTCTGTGTGTGTAATTTCCAGTTATATGGAAAAGTTATATGATCTTTGCTATGCAAATAAGTGATATGCAAATAAGGATAGTGATGGCTGATCAAAGTTCAGTCATAGTTAAAGGCTTCAGCTACTGGGCTCCAAGCTTCAGCTATGTGGTGTCAAACTCTTTTCTGCATTCCACAGCCAACAGTTTGAGATTTCTGAACCATCCTTGTGAAAATACCATAATGGAGACTAGCTTGGCTTTCTGTGTGTTAAATAGAGGTTAGAGTAGTAGCTGTAGTCATGAAGAGTTTCTTCTGATCCCAGAAGAGCAGAATTGGAAGTTTCTGGATTTATGGAATGGCATCTGTAGAAGGTTACATCAAGGGTTTTCGAGAAAGCAACACTTACTGCATGGAGGCTGTGGGGAGGGAACAGAGATCGCATGGTGAGCTGAAGGAGGTTTTAACAAATGGGACACATAGATGTGTAATGAAGATAGGGCTCTGGTTTTAGAGTTTTGTGGATTGAAAGAGGAGAGATGGCTCGGCGGTTCAGAGTACTTGTTGCTTGAGCAGCAATTTATTCAATTGGTTCAATTCCCAGCATCCATACAGTGGTTCACAACCATCTGTAACTCCAGTTGCAGGGCATCCCCTTCTGACCTCTTCTGGCACCAGGTACATACATGATCCACATATGTACATGCAGGCAAAAGACTCACACATTAAAGAAAATAAGTACATTCTAAGAAAAGAGAAAATTATTTGAGAGGGAGAGAGAGATAGACAGAGTGAGAGAGCGAGCGCAGTTCCAACCAAAGACAAAGTTTCATACACAGGTGGGCCATTCTGAAACAACCTTTCTCAGCTATTTAGAAATATAAGCAATTGTGTACATCTCGGGCTATAGTCTTAAAAGCATTGTCTTAAGAGACCCAGGATATACCCCTATCTAGTGTCTACATAAAGGTGGACCAGTCTAGAAGAATCTAGCAAAGCCTGGGCCAGAGCAGCCAGAGGCAGGGGCTTTTTTTTTTTTTTTTGAGGAGTTAGAATGCCCTCTGACAGGAATCAAGAGCTCCAACAGTTTGTGGGGACCTCTGAGACCATTTCATGCATCAGGTTAGCTAAAGGACCAAAGTTAGGAGACCACAGGCAGAAGAAGTTATGTATGCCCCAGAAAAAGAGACAGACGGCCTTTGTAAGGAGAGCCGCGTTTCTGTGATGAATTGTTTTCTTTAGAGGTTTGGCTTCTGTGGATAAGGGATCCCAGAGTCTCAAGTGTATTACCTCTGTTTTTAAAAATTGCCAACCTGAAGTGGGCCAAAGACCTTAACTTAAAACTTACTGGGTGTTCAACCACTCTTTAGGGCAGGCCCATGTCCAGCAGTAGATGACCAACACAAAACAAACTCAACGGCATTTTTGGAGACTCTGTGTCTCATAATGCTTTGTCAGGGTATTTTTTATTTTTAAATTATTTATTTATTTATTTGTTTTGCCTTATACGTCCTTTGTGTATATATTATGTTTTCTGGTTTTATGGGGTTTCTATGTATGTGAACATGTGTGTTTCTGAATCTATATGTGTTTCTTGTGCTTTATCTTTGGCTATTTTTCTTCTGTTTGTTTTGCCCTATTACAGTCTGTTTTTGTTTTATATTTTTTATTATTTTTTTTAGATGCCTGTTTCTTTTCTAATGAGAATGAGGAAGAAAGGGTGTAGATTTGGGTGAGAAGGGAGGTGGGGAGGATCTGGGAGATATTGGAGGAGAGGAAACCATAATTAGAATATACTGTGTGAAAAAAAAATCTGTTCTTCAATAAGAGAAAATTCAGTAGTCTGGAGAGGTGGAATGTTGCAGGTTCGGAGGCTAATTACTCTACTTTGGGCTAAGCTCTGGTCTTCCAGAATGACCATTCCTTGTCCCCTCTGTGTTAGAACTAATACCATGTGAAAATAGATAAAACTTTTTAGAATCTATTGACTTAGTAGGTGACTAGTTTCTACCAATCCAGAAGCTAAGAATACTATCAGATAGCATCATGGGCCTATGGGAAAGCTTCCCCATCTCACTGTAACTACCTCTCGGATGTACTCACCAATGTATTTTAAATTTGCCTTGATTTATGACTTTCTCTGTTCTGTAAAACTATAAAAACATTATATATATAAAACTCACTCTGTAGCCCAGGCTGGCCTCAAACTCACAGAGATCCGCCTGCCTCTGCCTCCTGAGTGCTGGGATTAAAGGCGTACGCCACCACCGCCTGGCAAAAGACCAATAACTATTATTTTAAAGTGTTCAGCATCCCTAGTCATCAGGGAAGTACAAATTAAAACGACTTTGAGATAGCACCTCACCACAGTTAGCATGCCATTACCAAGCTATCTGACAACAAATATTGGAGAAGATGTGGAGAAAGAGGAATGCCTATTCACTGCTGGTTTGGGTGCAAATTAATATGGCAATTAAGGAAATCAGTCTGGATGCTCCTTAAAAAATTCAAAATACAACTACACTATGACCCAGCTATTCCATTCCTGGGCATATACCCAGATAACTACATACGCAGCAACAAAGATATTTGCACATCTATGTTATTTCTGCCTCATTTACAATATCAAGGAAATAGAACCAACTTAGATGCTACCAATCATTAAATAGATAATGGAATTGTGGTACATACACAAAATAGATTATTATTCAGATATGAAGAAATACAAAATCATGAAATTTGCAGGGAAATGGGTAGACTGAGAAAGTATAAGATTAAATAAGGTGACCTAATCTCAGAAAGAATAATAACCTCATGTTCTCCCTTGTATGTGGATCCTAGCCCATAGCATAACGCGCGCGCGCACACACACAACTGTAAGTGTGGGTAAAATATAACAGAAAGGAGAACAAGAAAGGATAATAAGGAAGTACACAAGAGTTGAGAAAGAGGATATGAAGCTAATTATGTTTCTAGGTTCGATCTGTCATAGTTTTCCCTTTTTATGGCAGATAAATGTATAAAATTAGAAGTTCATTGTGATGCACGGAGTTTGGGACTGAGTAAGAGTGCATTGGAATGTCCACCTTAGTCTAGCCCTGCCAGTCTATTACAACAAAGTGATTTAATTAAAAAATAGTTCCATCAAGGATGATATGATAGTCTTTATCCTTTCTGTGAACAAGAATTAAGTAAAATAATGGTGTGAGTGACAGACAGGCTTAGGGAGGAACTATAAAGAAGGAGATCATCTTTATGTTGGAGCAGAGTGCTTGGAGAGAGGGAGAACTGTGAGAGGTCTAGATCCTATGTGTAGGACCTGCCATACATCCCATTTCCTGTTCTTAGATGAGGCAACAGGGACAGCTTGAGTGTCTAATTCCCAGACTCCTTATCTGTTGCCTGAGAAGGGAGCAGAAGAAATCTGCCCCTGATATGAGAGATCACTGTTTTACCATGGACAGAAAAAGCTCCAAGCACTCAAATTCCATCTCAGCCCATCCAGGTCACCAAGAGAGTGGATGCCTTTGGAGTCTTCGGTGGTATGTTTCCTCTCCCAGAGGAGAGTGCTCACAGAGTGGGGAGATCTTTATAGAAACTATTCGGGTGTGGATCTTGCTGTAATACCTTAGGGCATCCACCAGGAAGTAGTGTCAGCCAGAGTCTGTCAGTGTTGAGCATCCTTCCAACTGGAGATCAGTTAGACAGAGAGGTTCAGAGGTTGATTGGAGCCAGCTATGAAGTTCCATGAGATCAGTCTTAGGGCCAACTGCCTCACTAGATGCTTTCAAATGGCCCACGAGGCATTTGAGAGATGCCATCCCAGTCTACCAGGACAGAGGAGAAAGAGCTGGTGGGCATTCATACTCAGAATTTTTGGTGTGCGTTGTGGAATTCTGAATGAGTAGCCCAAATGGTTAGCACATTTCTTGAACTCAGGATTGTGTCTCACTAAGAAGAATGAGGCTTACAGACTCAAGAGAAAGAACACTCACCCAGCAAATTTGTTAGAGAGCAAAGGGTGAGAAATATGCACAGGTGAGAGCAGCTGTAAGGTGAAAAAAATTGCCCAAGCCAAAGGGTCTAGGGGCTTTTACATCATCACAGATGAATGGTGGTATAAAGGAGTAAAGGCACAAGATGACTCTTCTTCCTGGCTCCAGACTGCCTGCGGTGGACTGATACATTTATGGACAGGCCATAAACTCTATAAGCTCAATAGAATAGAGCTTAGTGCCTGGGAATCATGAAGTAGGGTTATTTGGGGTTACAGTGTCCTTCACTGTAGCCTATTTTTATAATGTAGTTCCCTTTTTATTCCTATCTCAGGAGGACCAAGAAGGAGAGAAGGAAGAGGTTACATCATTGGTATAGGACCACAGTCAATCCAAAATAAGATAGGATTGCTTTCATCTGCTTTCAGAATGTTCGTGTCTTTTCTCATAGAACTTGTTTGACTCTCAAAGACCCTGAGATATGTTCAAAGAAAGGAAATTGGGGATAAACTCATGTCTTTTTTTTCATATATTTAGATCCCATGAACAGATCAGCAACACATGTTGTGACTGAATTTGTTCTCCTGGGATTCCCTGGCTCTTGGAAGACACAAATTTTCCTCTTCGTGTTGTTTCTGGTGGTTTATGTCTTGACCTTGCTGGGCAATGGAGCCATCATCTGTGCTGTAAGATGTGACTCACGTCTACACACCCCCATGTACTTCCTCCTGGGAAATTTTGCCTTCCTTGAAATCTGGTATGTTTCCTCCACGGTTCCTAACATACTAGCCAATGTTCTCTCTAAGACCAAGGCCATCTCATTTTCAGGATGCTTCCTCCAGTTCTATTTCTTCTTTTCACTGGGTACAACTGAATGTCTCTTCCTGGCAGTAATGGCTTATGATAGGTACCTGGCCATTTGCCGCCCATTACACTACCCTGCCATCATGACTAGGAGGCATTGTGGTATACTGGTGTCTTCATGCTGGCTCATCGGATTCCTTGGGTACCCAGTCCCTATCTTCTCCATCTCCCAACTCCCCTTCTGTGGTTCTAATATCATTGATCACTTCCTCTGTGACATGGACCCATTGATGGCTTTGTCCTGTGCCCCAGCTCCTATTACTGAATTTATTTTTTATGCCCAAAGTTCCCTTGTCCTCTTTTGCACTGTTGCATACATTCTTCGATCCTATGTTTTGTTGCTCAGGGCTGTTTTTCAGGTTCCCTCTGCAGCTGGCCGACTAAAGGCCTTCTCTACCTGTGGTTCTCATTTGGCTGTGGTGTCACTCTTCTATGGGACAGTGATGGTCATGTATGTGAGTCCTACATATGGCATCCCAACTTTGATGCAGAAGATCCTTACACTTGTATATTCTGTAATGACTCCTCTCTTTAATCCCCTGATTTATAGCCTTCGTAATAAGGACATGAAACTTGCTCTGAGAAATGTTCTGTTAGGAATGAGAATTGTCAAAAATATATGAGTCAACAATGTGACATGCTTATGTGTTCTAATAAAGAACAAACTGGAGATGTATCAGTTCATTCAGTTGTCTTTTACTCTGCTCTTTTTTTTTTTGAGACAGGGACTTATGCAGCCCTGGTTGGCCCCAAACTCATCCTCTAGCCAAGTATGACCTTCATCATCTGATCCCCCTGCCTCCACATCCTAAGTATTAGGATTACAAGTGTGTACCAATGTGCCAAGCTTTGAACTTGCTTCCAACACCAAGTGACATTTTTCAAAGTCTATATTCATTGAAAAAATAAAATGTGATTCCTATATGAGATAGTTTCCTACTCAGATACCCATGGTTCTTCATTACACACCTCCTCCATCATTGTAACAGGACAACGAAGTCAACTTTGTTTGACTATAGATGTGTTTACACTAATCTTTGCAAGATGAAAACTAAAAATAGCATTCCAGTTCTGAATAGTCATTATACTTATTGGAAATAAAAGAGATTAGTTCAATCCTCTGAATTGGAAAAAGAGAAGTGATTTAGAATCTGGATGAAAAAGAAGAACGAAATGACGCTTTTGTACAAGAATATAGACTTACCTTCAGAGAAACTTCTACTAGAACCATTTCCTGGGCTTATGAGAAGGCTCAGTGGGCAAAAAAGGCTTTTTTTTTTTTTTCCAAAAACCCATGACCTTATTTCAATCTATAGGACCCATGTGGCAGAGAGAAGAAACCTATTCTTACAGGTTGTCCTTTTTCTTCCACATGTGTGCAGTGGCATGTACTCCCCCAACATAATAATTAATTAGTAAATATAATTTAGAAACCCATGTCCAATATAGAAAGATGTACTTCTTAACACAGAAAAAGAAAATTCTAAAATATCCAAGTCTGACATTAATAATGAGGCAAATGGCATATCAATTTGCCCTTAGCAAAGCCCCCGTTTCTAGCCCACCCTCATTCTTTTGTGTCAGCTGCTGATACCTAGAAACACTTTCTACCAGGTACCTCCCACCTGGCTTGGACTCAGGTAGGCAATTTTCACTTTCCCTCCAGTCTTGCCTGCAGCCCTGTAGCAACCTGCTTCCAGGTGCCTCTTCTCCCATCCTGACTCAACTCACTGGAGATTCCACCTCTTTGTAAAGATCCAGACCCTGCCCCCTAGTCATTTCATCCCTGTCACTCCAGATGTATTCTTAGTCCTACTGCAGCCTACTTTCAGGAGCCCCTCCTATCACACCTCTATTCCCCAGTGATCCAACCTATTGGTGTGGACTGGATACCCCAGGCTTTCCCCTCAACCTCTCTCAGCCTGTTTTCCTAGCCCATGTCTATTCTTTTCTGCCACTGACTGACTGACCTGCAGAAACACTCTCTACTAGGGATCCCACAGCTACCGCACTTGTTTAACATCTTGAGAGGGAATAGCAACCAAAGAATGGAACAGCCACCCAACAAAGACAAGACCATATATCAACACCTAGAAACCTCTGTCACTGTAACTCCAGAAGCCTAGACATCAACACACACACACACACACACACACAAACAGCCAAGACATTATCCCTCTGCCAGAACCCAGTAATAGGTGCCGAGAAATGCAATATAACTAAAGCATAAGACAAGAACATCAAAACTGCAGTCCTCAATATGTTCAAGGACCTTACAGAGGATATGAACACGCTCCTTAATGAAAACTGTGAGACACAAACAGTGGAGTGAAATAACAAAGACACTTCAAGACAGGAAATAGAAATAGAGTCACTAAAGAAAAACCCAACGAAAATAAAACTGGAAACGAAAAATTTAGAAAATGAAACAAAAACCTCAGAGGTTAATGCTCACCAACAGAGTACAAGAATAGAAGAGAGAATCTAGGCACTGAAGACAAGGTAGAAAAAACAGATAGCTCAATCAAAGAAAATGGTAAATCTAGAAAAACCCAGGTGTTAAACATCCAGGAAATCAGGAACACTAGGAAAAGGCCAAATCTTCAAGTAATAGGAATAGAGGGATGAGAAAAAAAACCCCAGGTCAAAAGCACAGAAAATATTTTCAACAAAATAAGATGGTCCTAACCTAAAGAAGGAGGTGACTGTCAAGGTACAAGAAATATCCAGAATACCAAATAGGCTGAACCAGAAAAAAATTCCCTATGACATATAATAATCAAAACAGTAAATGTACAAAGCAAAGAAAGAATATTCTTTGAATATTAAAAGAATATTAAAAGCTGCAAGGGAAAAAGACCAAGTAATATCTGAAAACAGACCCATTAGAATAAACCTGACTTCTCAGTGGTGGCTCCAAAAGTCAGAAGGGCCTGGGTGAATGTACTACAAACTCCTAAAGACCACAGATCCTGGCCCAGACTACTATACCCAGCAAAACTTTCAATCACCATATGAGGAGAAAGTAAGATTTTCTGTGATAAAACAAAGTTTCAGCAATATCTGTCTACAAATCTAGCTCTACAGGAGGCACTAGAAGGAAGATTTCACCTTCAAGTGGAAGAAGTTAACCATACTCAAGAAAACACAAGGAATAAATAATCCCAGACCAGCAAGTCAAAAGTGGGGAAAATTCCCACACCATAACAACAAAATAACAGCAACCAACAAACAATTCTCATTGATACCAATGGTCTCAATTCCCCAATGAAACCACAGACTGGCAGACTGGATTTGAAAACAGGATCTATCCTTCTGCTGTATCCATGAAACACACCTTAACATCAAGGATAGTTACTACCTCAGGGTAAAAGGATGGAAAAATATATTCTAAGAAAATTGACCCTTGCCGGGCGGTGGTGGCACACGCCTTTAATCCCAGCACTTGGGAGGCAGAGGCAGGCGGATGTCTGTGAGTTCGAGGCCAGCCTGGTCTCCAAAGCAAGTTCCAGGAAAGGTGCAAAGCTACACAGAGAAACCCTGTCCAAAAAAAAAAAAAAAAACCAAACCAAACCAAAAAAAAAAGAAAATTGACCCAAGAAGCAAGCCAGTGTAGCCATTTAAATATCTGACAAAATAAGCTTCAAACCAAACTGAGATAGAGAAGGACACTTCATACTCACTGAAGGAAGAAAACCAAGA
>CABHPH010137521.1:0-15591 GCA_902168325.1 Peromyscus nudipes
AGGAGAACATTTTTACCATGGCAGACAAGTCAGCCTGGACCCCTTTTTGTAGAACTAAGGAAAGAACAGCACTGAAATGCCAGCTCTCCTTCTACTTATGACTTTGCACAGAAGGTCTTTCCTTCGGTTTTAACTTTAATCCTCTCTTTCCATACCAATATGTCCTTCCAGACCTATCCACAAACACAAGCTCTCCAGTTATCTGTTAAAGAGCCAGTATCTTGAGAGAACACTGATTCACAGAATCATCTAGCAATTTATGTACCTCATAAACAAATGTTCGTCCAATCTAGCATTTTAACTAAAATGCAAATAACCCCCCCAAACAAAACAACAACAACAACAAACAAACTGACTTGTAATATATTTGCAGAAATCCTTTTTGCAAATTAGGTTGTTTTAAAGGAACCTTGTGAAGTATAACTGTGCATAACTTTTTAGTTCTATGATTGGAGCAATAGAAATGCTATGAGTATAATCATTGCTCCCTTCCCAAGGAATCATGGTTAAACTGACTCCTGTCAAACGAAACAGACAGTGGGCTAGAAAAAGGTGTGAGCATTTAGAACAAAGGCAAGTGGTCACAGCTCTGTATCCGTTTGATGCCAGGAATATTTGAATAAAATGGACACTTTTGCCAAACATTTGCCTTATTTTTATCTTTTATAGAGTTTCTTATTTTTAAGTTGATGATACACTCATGCAAAACAACCTTGAAGATAAATATGTAGTCTTTCCAAACTCCAACAACTACATATTGTAAAAATGGTTGCGGTGGTGGCGCACGCCTTTAATCCCAGCACTCAGGAGGCAGAGCCAGGTGGATCTCTGTGAGTTCAAGGCCAGCCTGGTCTCCAAAGGAAGTTCCAGGAAAGGCGCAAAGCTACACAGAGAAACCTGGTCCTGAAAAACAAACAAACAAACAAACAAAACAAAACAAAACAAAACAAAACAAAACAAAAATGACTGCACTCACAGTGTGGAAGGAGTCTTTTGGCCATCCCTACACATGGACATAGGACTTGGTAACAGTAATACCACTTCAGCCTGACTTAAAGATGCTTGGGCTGCATGACAAAAATCCATTAAGGTATGCCCTGTTTCTGAGGACTTTCTTTTTACATCGTTTACAGCTGAGAGTGGACATGATTGAATACCACATCTAAGCCCCAGAAAATATTTCTCATTTTGTTATTAAATCCCAGGGCCCTTGTTATTCCAAGTTCAGTCTGTGTGCTGGGAGCTTGTTAGAAATGTCCACTCTAAGCCCAGGTCCCAGTACACTGAGCTGAAATCTGTCTTTCACCAAAGTCCTCCGGTTTGCCTTATATGTACTATAAATTTGAGAGGCATAACTGCCTAGAGTTATTCATTTGTGTAAAAGTGTGCAAAGGCAGGTTTTGTCCTGGGCTGTGATGGCCCAGGGACATCAGTACCAAGAGTGAAGTCCAACCTGTGACCCTCTCCACCTAAAACACCCCGGCTGTGTTTTGAGTGACCTGTGGGTTTGCCATGCAATCCAAGCCCATGGCCTTTTGGGCAGATGGACAACTGTCACCTCGACTCAAACCACCAGAAGGTTCCAGGGTTGGAAGGCAGCAGAATCTACTCAGCATTGATCAAATGAACTTTGCTTATCAGTGAGTTCTACTGTATATTATTAAGTGGGTATTGAAAATTCAGAACATTAAATCTTTGGAAAAGCTGTTCTTGTGGACTAAAGGGGAAAATCGGGGATAATAGCCCTTTGGTGGTTCAGTCTCTCTTTATAATCTATGCTGTTCCAACCCTGCTGTGGAAAGATGGTAGGAGAGAACAAAAGTCAAAATAGCTGTAGACCCAATTACAACGACTAATTGGTTTGGATTGTGTTGAGGGAGGAACATTTTGTTAAAGTTTGCCCATGTGCCCTCTTTTGTCTCTGACACAATGGCAGGATTAGCGGCTGTTCTGAACTTTGGATCTGGGAGGAACTGGAGAAGCACACAGCCAAGGAGGCTTCCTGGGAGCTAGATGAAGGAAAGGTCAGCGACCAGGGATGCTTGGCCTTGGAGATGGTGGCAATATCTTTTCAATGAACAAACAAACAGAGCTCCTGTTATGCCAATTTAAGAAATTCTGTAAAATGAGTGTTTCTTCATTACAATGCTAGTGTTCCTTCAGGTATCTATATTGCACTAAAAATTAAGCATACTTTTGGGGGTCTTAGTTTCAGGAGGAAATTTACAAAGAAAGTTCGCTTGACCCTTTCTACTCTATTGCTGTCTTAGCATGCACGTAGCCTCTAACTTCTCAGTGGCTTCAAAGCTACCTTGACCAGGCTGGGCTTCTGCTTGAAATCAGATTAGTTTCCTGGAGGCAGGTCCTACCTACTTGACTCAAGCAGTGGCATCTATCGAGTTCAACCCCATCCACTTAGTTTAATAGCCTTCGAGTGTCTTACAAGCAGAGCCATTGGCTTCCTATTCACAGCCAAGGATTCACTTGCTGTTCAGAACCACAGAGCCCCTCTCCTCAGGCTCTCACTTGAGAAACCACTGCTTTTGTACTCTGGCCAACTAGTGTGATGGGAAAGAGAAGATTCTTGCCATGTAAGCCCCGGGACCCTTTGGTTTCTGCTCCCACAGCCCTGGGGTTGCTGGCTCACAAATGGTCATGCCTATCTTTTTATGTGGGAGCTGGTATCCAAACTCTTGAGCAATAAGCACTCTTACCTACTCACCATCTCCTCAGCACAAAAAGGCTTGCTTGATCCTCCAAATAAATATTTCTACTTTGACCTGCACAGCTTGGTCCTGGAAACCTGACTTGGAGAAGAGGGAATGAAGAAAGGACAGACACACAGACACACATACAGAAAAGCTGGGATCAGATGGGTTGTGTTTACTCTGAAGGAGCCAGACCTAGTATAAAGAATTTAGAACCTGACCATGTCTATTAAGCACAGCACTGGAGGGAGGAGGGGTGAGCTAGTCTCTGTAGGGAGCAGCCTTAGATTGCAGTCATTTAGGAGGAGGAAGCTAGTTTTTGCACACACTGCCAACATTTGCACTGGGACCAGAGGAAAACTTTGCCAATTCCCCGAGCCTGACTCAAGCAAGGCTTTGTAAATTCCCATAGGTCTCAGTCACTGGGGTTCCTGTCAATAATACACATTTACTCAGGGCCTCCTCTGCTTCCCACACACCTCCCCTCTTCTGTGAACTGCTTTGTGAGATGAATTCTTAGACATTTATGATCTCAGCACTGGGAAGGTAGAGACAGGCAGAACTCTGGGGTTTGCTGGCCAGGCAGCCTACCTTACTTGGTGACTTCCAGGCCCATGAGAGATCCTGTCTCAAATTAATGGTGGATGATGCCTGAGGAACGATACCTACAGCCTCTGCCTGTACAAGCACATTACACACACAAATATTAGATAAAATTCTCTGAGTGTTTTTCTTTGGATCAACTATTTTTTACTTCTGGTTAAGCAGAGGCAGATGAACATGAGAGACTAGTTTTAACTATTTCATTTTCTGAGCAACCACCACAGTTACTTAGGTAGTAGTTGGAATGGCATGAAAATATTGATGACATGATAATTAAAAAATAATTTAATGTGAAGACACAATTCAATGGCAGTTGTTTTAAACAAAACATTCATGAAAGGGCTGGAAGAATGACTCTGCAGTTAAGAGCATTGGTTGCTCTTCTGGAGGACCCAGGTTCCATTCTAAGCACCCACATAGCATCTTACCACCATCTCCAGGTCCAGGGGCCTCTTATGATCTCTGTGAACACCACACAAAACACCCACACACATAAAAAACAAAAAGAAACAAATTGCAAAGGAGTGAGCCATTATACCTCACCATTTTAAAATATTAAAAAGTCAATTCTGGAATTGCTCGGCAACTTGCTGTGCTTGACTGGCCCAGGCTGACTGTCACCTTCAAGCCTTATGCTTCCTCTGCCTTCCTCTTGCGGCTCTACAGTCTTGGGCTAGGGCATCTGTGCCTTTGCTTCTGGCCTTGCTCTGTCAGCTGCACATGAGGTTGTTTGCGGGTGATCTGGTTTGTTGGTAATCACATGATGATTTTCGGTATTACCAGTGCCGCCTTGAAGAATTTATAATGAATAAGAATTTGTAATTTACAGGTCTTCCTCCTCAGCAAAGCTGTGAGAGCCCAGCAAATAGACACTTTCCTCAGATACCAGTTTTCTCTAAATGTTTGTTGAAGCATAAGCCTCTTTGGTGAGTATCTTCAGCTGTCTAAAGAGCACCAAGTGGACTTTCAGAGAGTAAATATGTAAGAAATGATGTTAATTGAGATAATGTTGTGTTCATCCATTTTGCAAAATAAAGAACTCAGTATTCAGACCAGTGAAACCCTTTAGTCCACTGAATAAAAATTTATTTTCAGGTATCTGCAATGTCGGCTCCATCAACCGACACTGAGAAGAGCAGAGCTGACGGAGACCCAGAGAATCACCCATCATACACTTCAATCATGAATGGAGGATCTGAGGTCCAGCTGAGGCAAGAGACTGATGGGATCGCGGCATCTGTTCAGCTCATAAGACCTGCAATGCCAAGTGTTTAGAGAGGAAGTGAGGACCACCTGGCCAGCTGCTTAGACCTCCCTGCATAGCAAGGCAGGTCTGGAATTTCTGAAGATGTGCTCTCCCACACAAGGCAAAAAAGGAAAACTTTATGGTTTTTATAAATTGGTAGGTGGTAGGTAGATGTCTGATAGTCTCTGCTATAAATAGATCAGCCTCGTTTCATGCCATCCAATACTGCTAAGGGATTTAGTTCAGTTGAGCAAATGAGGATATAGCTCAACCTTGGGAAGCCCTCAAACTTTACAAAGGAAAGAGAACTCATGAAGTAAATGACAATGGGTAATGATACTTAATATGCAAATACCTTTTATAAACTAAAGTTTTTAAAAGCAACTAACAGGGACACGATAAATATATGATCAGGAAATTCATAAAAGTTAGAAGTATAAAAAATCAATACATAGAAATAAACAATAAATAAGTTATCAAAATTGGGCTGGAGATTCAGTTGGTAGTGTGCCTGTCCAGCATGCATGAAATACTTCATAAACTGGGTGTGGTGGTGCACACCCATAATCCCAACTCTTGGGAGATGAAGGCAGCAAGGTTGGGAATTTAAGGTCATCTTTTGCTACACAGTGAGTGAGAACCAGCCTGGTATACATGAGGCTGTCTCAGAGAGGAGGGAGCAGGCAAAATAGTAATGAAAGAAATAAAATGTTTACCTAGAGTGTCACCAAATTGGATAAATTTTATTAACTATTTTAAGATAATGCTCATTTTTGGAAAGGGTTTGAGATGAATCTCTTATTCTGGCATTGCAGGGACTATATTCTTATCAGTCTATCTTTCCAAGAGACTGTTTGGCAAAATAAATGAAATGTTTTGACATGTTTAAAGTCAGTGACTTTCCATTCCTACTCTCAAAATTTCAAAAAAGTTTTACTTTTATTTATGTGTATGTGTGTTCATATGTGTGTACAGGAGCCCATGAAGGCCAGATGGAGGAGCTAGATGCCCTGGAGCCAGACTTACAGGCAATGGTGAACAGCCCAGTGTAGGTGCTGGGGATTAAACCTGGGTCTTCTGTGGAAGCTGTTCACACTCTGAATTGCTGAGCCATCTCTGCAGGCCCTCAAAACTTCTAAAATAATTGCAAATTTTCAGTAAGATTTATATAATACAAAACATTTAATAATGAACTTCTATAAGCAACTTAAGTTTGTTTATAGAACAGTGATCGAAAATGGTAATTTATTAATTTGCTTATAATGGGACACTTCCTCTTTTAAAATAGAAATTTGTATCAGTAAAAAGGAATGAGAAAAGTGATTTCTGTTAAGAATGTATGCCGGTTGTAGTTTGCTTGTCTAACATACACAAGGCCCTGAGTTTAATTCCCAGTACTAACACCTAAGAAGTAATTTCTCTTGTAATGTGTCCAGGGTTGCATGTATATATGGGTATATGAATGTGTATATGTACATAACAGTGTATATATGTATGTATATATGAGGGCATGTATGTATATATGTGTATATGTATATATGGGTATGTGTGTACATGTATCTCTCTCTCCATTATATATATATATACATACATACATATGTATGTATGTACATGTGTGACATGTGTAATCTTTTGCTCTCTGTCCATCTCAACATGAATATTCATTGTCATCACTTACAACAAGGAGACATTCACTCACTATCACAATTCATTATCAAAATTAAAAATTAAAAACTCACATGGAGGTTGCAAACAAGTGCTAGGAAAATTTTTGACTTCCAGTGAGAGGCTGGGTAGATCCCGGTAGGCTTACTGCACTTGCTCCAACAGGAGCGGGCCTCTGGGCAGGTCTTGCGCATCTGCTGTCATTTCCCCACCCCTTCCTGGGTGTCTACACTGTATTCCGGGTTGTGGGAGGTCTCTACAGAACCCCTAGTCACCCACCTGCTCAGGGCCCATTCACATTTATTTTGTTAGTTCCCTGGTTTATATTTGCATTATGGCACCTATTTTCTCTAGTGTAGGCAGAAAATGTGTTTTGCGTTTGTTTATGTGCAGTCTCCATTTGTACAGCATACAAGCACGCATACTAATGAGGTCATTAGTGTTTAATAATTAAGTAATTGGTATTTTTCAAGCTTCGTGTCACACCAAAATTCTTAGTGCTTGTTATAAAGTGGTTGAAGAGTATTTTGATGGTATTTGACAAAATTGTTTGGAGGGTTTTGATGGGCTTGGAATATATATATAGATTCTTGTTAACTGAAAATTTGCTATTTTCAGAGGTAGATTATATTCAGGTACTAAAGATAATGAGGGGCTGGTGTGTGTGTGTGTGTGTGTGTGTGTGTGTGTGTGTGTATGAGGGGTGGGAAATTCAATATTCCTGGGATGCTATAAATTCTGTCTCTTTGACATTGTGAGTTTATATCAACCATTACATTGTGTCTCCAAATTTTGTGAAATGATGTTTGTCATTGAGTTTTATCAGTGAAATAAAAAAAGGGAGAGATTGATAGGAGCCTTAGAACTTAATTTCAGTGACTTTTGTGGGTTAGAGAGGGAAGTTGATGTATTTGTATAATAGGTATGGGAAGAATATTTTAGAGAAAATTTTACTGCCGTTAAACCATGGAGTGTGTGGAGTGTGTGACGTGGGTCCTGAGAAAAGGAAGCACGCGCGCAAGCACTGGCCATACTCCCTCCCCGCGCATGTCAAGCACTCATGTCACTTTGTATCTTGATGGTGTGGTGAGGCAACAACAGGGACTCAGGGACCCTACAGGGGTGGCTTTCTTAGTTGGCCTGCACAGCAGGGTGCAGGGCTGCTTTTCCCTCCAAGATTACAGGAAGTCCTTCCAGGCTGCTGCTTGCTGCTGCTGCTGCTGCTTCTTCTCCGTCCTCCTCCTCTCTCTCCCCCCTCCTCCTCCCCCTCCCCTTTCCTCCTCCCCCTCCCCTCCTCCCCCTTCCCTTCCTCCTCCTCCTTCTTCCTTTTCTCCCCTGCCCCGCCCCCCTTCTGATTTCTCCCAACCATTCTTCAGGCTTCTATAGTAACTCACAACACTTCATCCCAGGAGAACTCACAGGTTCCAACCTAAAACTTTCCAAACTTAAAAACAGATCATGGTTGGCTGTGGTGATATATTGTGTCCCCCAATATATTGTGCACCCTAATAAATTTATCTGGGGTCAGAGAATAGAACAGCCACTAGATAGACATAGAAGCCAGAAAACGGTGGCACACACACCTTTAATCCTAGCCTTCTGGAGGTAGAGATCCATCTGGATCTCTATGAGTTCAAAGCCACACTGGAAACAACCAGGCATGGTGACACACACCTTTAATCCCAGCATTTGAGATCTCATGTCTTGCTTGGGAAAGACACACGCCTTTAATCCCAGGAAGTGATGGCAGGAAACAGAAAGGTATATTAAGACGTGAGGACCAGGAACTAGAAGCTTTTTAAGCTTTTAGGCTTTTTAGCAGCAGTTCAGCTGAGATCCATTCGAGTGAGGACTCAGAGGCTTCCAGTTTGAGGAAACAGGATCAGCTGAGGAATTTGCAAGGTGAGAAAGCTGTGGCGTGTTCTGTTTCTCTGATCTTTCAGCGTTCACCCCAATCCCTGGCTCCGGGTTTGTTTTTATTAATAAGACCTTTTAAGATTCGTGTTACAGTTGGCGGTGAACCCTACTGAAAGCTTGAGCTTGACGGGATGCGATTTATTGCATAGGAGGAAGAAGGCAGAACTTCAGGTTAGACGATGCTGCTCCCATGGTCATTGTCTTCTGTTCCTAGGCTAAAGTCATTCTACACAGCTCTGCTCTTTCCCATAATTTAGGAATAACTAAATACTTCTTTTTTCTTGAGTCAAGTCAAGGATGCAGTATAGTTTCTGGAAGTGGCACTTAATAAGAGCAGTATAGGTTCTGTGGTCCACGTGGCATTAGGACCTGCTCTCTGCCGAAGTCCTACTGAATTGTTTCTTTTTATACTTGGAGCAGAGAGTCTTGAACCCTAAAGGCAAAATCACCCCCATAGTGAATAAGAGAAAGAGCTGCAAAATCTTTGAGGTTATGAAATATTCCAGCATTTCAGAGCTCTTAGAGTTATTCTTTGTGCTTGACTCAAAAAAAAGAAGCAGGTTACTCTGCATTTTCTCAAAGATTTGTATCAACAGAAAATTTTCCTTAAGCATTTGAATTAGTAAGTCATAGTTGCCCTAATATCGATTGTTGGATTGCTGGTGTGTGTGTGTGTGTGTGTGTGTGTGTGTGTGTGTGTGTGT
The DNA here is from genome assembly GCA_902168325.1 of Peromyscus nudipes. Lineage (NCBI taxonomy): Eukaryota > Metazoa > Chordata > Mammalia > Rodentia > Cricetidae > Peromyscus > Peromyscus nudipes. The sequence continues at coordinate 8,844 of CABHPH010137521.1, forward strand.
GTGTAGCAGCTGTGGGAGGATATTTTCATAGCAGACTCTGATGGTCATGTGTCCTTTTTCTCCTGTTCTATTTCTAATGGCCATGGATGAGAAGCCAAAATGAATAATAATGCTGTCATCATTACCAATTTAAGATGTGGGAAATGTCTCACTGATATTTTGCAGCTATTATGCATACTAGACAGATGCAGCTTTTGTAAGCCCCTGAATTGCATTAGGTCTTCATTCCCTCACCTGTGAAATGGAGATAACAATGCTTATCATTAAGAGTGTACTGTGGGGCTAGAGAGATGGCTGGCTCAGTGGTTAAGAGCACTGGCTACTCTTCCAGAGGACCAAGGTTCGATTCCCAGTACCCATATGGCAGCTCACAACCATCTGTAATTCCGGTTCCAGGAGATCCAAGGCCCCATAAACATGCAGGCAAAGCACTCACTCATATAAAATAGATAATAATACTTTTAAGGAGAACCTGTTACAACGATTGCAGATAATTTCCTTTTTTATTTTATAATTTAATTTAATTTTACATATCAGCCACGGATTCCCCTGTCCTCCCTCCCCCCCTCTAGCCCCCACCCCCCAGCCCCCACCCCCCCATAATTTCTTTTTAAGCACTGAGCCCTGGTGTCATGTGCATCACAGATAATGAATAATTTATGATGACCAGGATTATAGTTATGGTGATGAGGATCCCATCAGTCTTGAATCCCCTCATTCTCCATAATGCAGATTAAATCCAGCTTTCTTGTGTTATCACACCTGTGAGACATTGTTGGTGTCATCTTGAATCCTGGAACATACATTTCAAATAGGCCATTCATTGGAGTTTCCCAATAAACCCCGCTACATTCCCTTTATCAATCCACCACCTTCCTCTACTAACCCACAAAGTCTCTTTCTTTCTCCTTATGCTCAACTGATCACTTTTAAATTCACTGGGTTAACAGGAAACCTAAAAAGGCGTTTCCCCCATATATTCCTATCTCCACATCTATTTTCTTGTTTGCATCTGTGCCTGGGAGTTTTCATTCTCTTCCTACAGATGTACCTGGACTGCCCCGTCTCTTTTGAGTGATAATTTGTTCTCTCTCTGTTGCCTTGTTTCCATTGGCCTAAACCATAGATGGTGTCTCCTCACCTTCAAACACCACCACACTCCCCTGGCTAATCTGATCTATTTGGCTCCTGCCCACCGGTCAATATCAAAACTGCTTCTGTCAAGGTTGTTAGTGCTTTTATGTCACCAAATGTGATCAGTTTTCAGTCTGTAGGCAGACATGATATAGATACCACTACCTTCTTAAAATAGCCTCTTAATTTGAGCCTGGGGTAGGCTCTTGGGGCCTCCCGGTGGCCCAGCCTGTGGCTGACCATCACCATCTAGGGGCTCCATTGGTGTTACAGCTCCATCCACTCTCAGCGCTCTCTGGTTCCACGGATTCTCCTGTTGAGCACGTTTTCATCTTCAACTTTCTTGTTGCTTCTGAACTCCAGGCTGACACACACATGCTTACTTGACATTTCCTCTTAGATGACTGATAAACGTGCCAAACCCTAACTCGAGCCCCCTAACTAGACTTCCGTTCCCATTTCCCTCTGTAGCTTTCCCCAACGCTGAATGGCTGCCCTCCCACTCTTCTGAGTAAGGCGTGATGCATTCAGTCATCCTTGACTCCGCTCTTTCCCACGTTCCACATCAACTCATCTCAAAATTCTCTCGACTCTGCCGGGTACGCGCAGGAACTCCGGTTCTCCTTTAAACAGGCTCTCTCATCTAGGCTGCTGTCCTCACTGCCTGGCTATGAAGCAACTTCTGCACTGCCCTTCCGGTTTCCATCTTTTCTCTCTGCAGACTCTTTCACGGAAGCCAGAATGATTCTTTTTCACAACAGTGAAATCAGAGCCTGCAGGTACACTGTCCTCTGTCAGCATTGTCTCTTATATCCTGCTTTCCACTTGCTTTGCTCAGCTGACTGAAGCAAACCAGCTTCAGTGTATTGTTTTGTGTCCTCTTTCTGTTCCATAAAAGCAGACTTATCTTACTAATGTTATATCCTTACACACACACACACACACACACACACACACACACACACACACACACACAAAAGTGTATTGTTATGTGTATATATATATATATATGTATGTATGTATACACAAAGTATGCATGCACATGCATCTGTTTTGGACATATCTTTACAGTCAGAGAACTTTCAACCAGGTCTAGGCAGGTATCTTGTACTTCTTTGTGAAGTTTCTTCCACATGCATGATCTCTAGCTCTGCTTACTTTGAAGTATATTCTGATAATTTTCTCACCCAATTTTGTCTTCTGTTGATACAACCCATGCCACACATAATCAAAGCTAGTAGTCTTTACCCCTTTGGCTTTAAACCACCTTGTGCTGTTGCTGAGCCTGACCTGTGATTTTTCTTGACACATCCCTTTCTCCACTTGTATTTCAACTGCCATTCAGTGAACAACTGCTTCAAGTACCATACCATCTCAAGGGCACCACTTTATATGGTATTCCAAGTGCCTCCAGCATGGAAAGAGGAAAGAATCCAAGTGCATTCATCACCTAGTTACTGGTAGATGTTGTCCAGCTTTCAACGATGACAAGCATACATTTTTCAAACAGTGAAATGCCTGGCATGGCACCAGATTGGAGGAATGTTGTCCACTCATTACTGGGTTTTCAACCAGCCTTTTGGTCCTGTAGTGTCTTGTTCATTGGTTCTTTGACTTCTCATCAGCTACTGATTGGCAGAGAAAATTTTCTATTCCTATGAAGCAGTTATTGAGAGTACCAAAATCTTACCAGGAATGTTGATGGTTGTCAGTGGGAGTCATCAACAGCCTGATCTTTTGGAAGGCAGAAGAAGGCACTCCACTATGAGATGTACATGTTTAGACCAAAATTACATTGCAAGAAGTGTACTTTAAGGACACATTCATTGTGATGTAAGCTCAAGGACATCCTTTGAAATGCAAAACATTTGGAAATCCTCTAAAATTATCAGGATTCTGGGCAAAAGACTTTGGGAAATGAATTTATAGAAAGTCATTACAAATGATTTGAGTATTTTTATTGTGTATTAAAGTGTATATGCTGCTTATTTAAAACCTACTGTGGAACATGTAAACACATTAATTTAAAATGATTGTGGCATTGGCTGTATTATAATTAGAGTTTCAATAAATCACTTAATAGAGTTTAGCAAGTTCAGTAATCTAATCTATCATCTATCTATCTATCTATCTATCTATCTATCTATCTATCTATCTATCTATCTATCTATCTATGTATCTATCTTTTATCATCCATCTTCTATTCATCTATCATCTGTATAATTTATATATTTATGTAAGCTTTGATACTGTAAAATATTCTGAAACTCATTAATTTATAAACTATTAGATTTGTTTCTAAAGACCCCTAATTACTCTTCAGGGTTGCTGGACACTGGTAAAGGATGCTAGCCATGTTCTCAGCCTCCATGACTACAGTGCCATTTCCTCTCTGTGCAGCCAAAGACATCTCATAGCTGCCAAATGCTTGTCAGATGTGGAAACAGAAATTCTGGAAATACCAATACAGTAGATTGCAAATTCTTCCTTCTGAAAAACAAATGAAAATGTGGTGTGTGTGTGTGTGTGTGTGTATGATGTGTATGTGTATGTGTTGTGTGGTGTGTGTGTATGTGTCTGTGTGTGTATATGTTATGTATGTGTATGGGTATGTGTGTGTCTGTGTTGGAGGGTAGGTGTTAGTAATAAAAGGGTGAGGGAAACGAGATTCTGAGGTTTCTTAAACATTCGCTAATCAAGTTCTTTGGCTTGAAAAGAGATTGGCTTCTTATATGCTGAGAGAAGCATGAATGGAAATCCCCATCACTGCTGACCTCGAACATTTGGGAATTACTGACATAGAAAGCAGTTAAGGAAAAGGAGAAAATGCTAAACGGCATGCATTTGGTAAATCCTTCTGCAGAAGTGCCTGTTTGGGGCCAGGTGTGTTTCAAGGCTATTAAAGGATGTGCATAAGAGGAAGGAAGCTCCTCAGAATAATCCTTGAGAAAACTTGGGACATGAATGTTTTCCTCTCTAGGCTCCTCTGCCCTCTGCATCTTTACCCCAAGGATGTATTCAGTCTGCCTCTCTGGACCAATCTTCCTCAGTTATAGTGTATCCCATCCTTGTCCTGTTCCCCAGTTCTTTAAAGCAAAGCTGTTCCCTGTTGAATTTTCTTAGGGACCAAATATGTACAAGTGGAAGAAGTCTTGGCTGTCTTTGGGAGCTTTGGCTACCAGAGTTCTCTGTGGAGAGGATTCAGTGGCCTAAGATGCACAAAGAACTTTATGGCCTAGTAAATATGGTAGAGATGAAATGTTATGATCATATTCTGACCAGACAACCCTAGCTCTTACACATATTGTGTCCATAAAGTATGTGCTTCCTGGGTCATGTCCAAGAACAAGGATATTGAAGCCTAGGTGGAGGAAGTAAGTCATTAGGAGGGGGTCCTTCAGGGTATCTTGTCCCTGGCCTCTCTCCTCTCCCTTCTTTTCTGTCTCTATCTCTCTTTCTTCCTCTGTCTTCTTTCTGTCCAGCATGGGATTAATAGCTCTCATTTGCCAAATACTCCTGCCACCATGATGTTCTGGCTAAGAACAATCAGTTGAGAAGCCATAGACCAATGCCTTTGAAGTCATGGGCCAAACTAAATTTTTCCTTCCTTATATTGCTTATGCCAGGAATTGTCATCACAGCAACAAAAAGCCAATAATGGAATGGAGAGAGGGCATTTCAGCCAGAAGGAACAGCAACCCTGCAGACATGTGAGTGGAGGCATCTGGGACTTGGAGAGAAGCTCATTATCAAGTTAAAAACTACTGAATGGCCACCGTAAGGGCACATGAAGCATGTACCCAAATCAGACCTGCCTAACTTCCTAATTCAAAGAAGGTGTGTGTGTGTGTGTGTGTGTGTGTGTGTGTGTGTGTGTGTGTGCATGTATGGAGGCCAGAGGTCAAGCACAAGTGTCATTCCTTGAGTGACAGCCACTTTAGTTTTTAATGAGGTGGGGCTCTCATTGGCCTGGAGCTCACTGATTGGCTAGACTTGCTATCCAGGGAGACACTGAATCTTTCTGTCTCTGCTTCCCCAGTTCTGGGATTACAAGTGTGTATCATCCTGTTGGCTTTTGACATGGGTTCTGGGGACTGAATACAAGTCCTCATGGTCCTTGGCAAGTAGTTTATTGAATTAGTTATCTCTCTGCCCCAAGAATCTTTGGCTGTTTCAAAATGATTATTAATTGAAGACTGATTTTGTACGCATTGTATAGATCCACTCTGTGCTGATGTTTAGAAAACTACTGTGGTGACTGGAAGCTGAGTTTACTTACTATCTCTCTGTTCTATCACACCACATTTCTTCTTTATGCTAAATAATTTTCTTTTCTCTTTGAGGAATGGTCCTTTAAATCCTGAGACCTATGTAGTTTATCATTACTTGTGCTGCCCAACAAGGCCCAGGGAAAATTTAATTATATCAGTTATAGATTTTACTTGTTCCTGGTTTTCTATTTCTGATTTACTAACCTATGAATTAAATTAAATTAAATTAATACTCATTTTGCCAGTGTTAATTGATGGCCCTTTATATGATTGTCAGATTAAGAGAGAAAAAGAAAATTAGACTTGCCAGATAAAATGTAGATTTTAAGTATTGGCCATGCACTAAAATTATTAACTACTTGTCTAAAATATATATTAATTTACTATCCTGTGTTTTTGTTTGCTAAATCAGGAGAAAACTAGGCCAACTCAAGAAAGAAAGAAAGAAAGAAAGAAAGAAAGAAAGAAAGAAAGAAAGAAAGCTTTTCTATTAACTAACTCTGGTGCTGTATGGTTCAGAGGATTTCATCAGATATTTGTGTTTAAGTCTGACCTGGGTGGGGAGGTGAACATCCTACAGACATTTATATCCCTAACAACCTGAAGGGGGAGTCTAAAAAGTAACCCGAGTTCAAGCGATTTCTCTGTACTCTGAGAGTGTACCCTCACCACTCCAAGACTTACTCCTGCCTGAATCTTCACAACCCTGCTCTCTCTTCAAATCTCAGATGTATTTTCACAAGGTGTATCTCAGACTCACTCCTGTCTGGTTCCTGGTGCATCACCTACATGTGTAACAAAGTCCTGGGTAAATGTCATGTAAAGAAAATTTTATTTGAGCTGATTTAAGAGGTACATTGCTTTCCAGGTAAAGGAATGTGGTGGGTAGTGGGTGGGGGGAAGGCATTTCAGTTAGGGGAAAGCTTGTAAAATTTGGTATGTTCAATGTAGCTGTAGTGGGGGAAGGTAATATGAAGTTAGACAAGGACCTGGGCTGTGGGGCCATTAGAGCTAGCCAAAGTGACAGGGTTGATTTTAAAGCAGATTTTATAACAAGTGAAAATTTCTTTTTTAAAAAATGTTTTCATGTTTTTGTTTATTTAATCTTTTATTTTTATGTGTATGTGGTTGTGTGAGCTTATGTGCCCCACAAGCATGCAGGATCCTGTGGAGCAGAAGAGGGCAGTGGATTTCCTGGAGTTGGAGTTATAGGCAGTTGTGAGCTGCCATGTGGGTGCTGGGAATAGAAGGTCCTCTGAAAGAGCAGCCAGTGCTCTTAACCCCTGAGCCATCTCTCCAACACTGACCAATGAAGATTCTTAAATTAAAGTACTACTCAGTGA
>CABHPH010137522.1:6767-18485 GCA_902168325.1 Peromyscus nudipes
TCTCACTTCCTGCAGCGTGGCTGCTGTGCGTGGAACCCTTATGAGGTCACCAATATTTCCTTCTGAGCAACGTTCGCTGTCTCTTCCTGGAGCTCTCAACTCCTGAGCCCTCAGCCCCTCCCTGGAGAGCACCTCTTTTTCCTGGTGCTCTCCCACACTGTCCACGCTCCTGTCCCATGACTACCTTTCCCGGCTTCATTGGCTTCTCTCTAAGTTTAGATGTGGCCTGGGGTTCTAGCCCCGGTCCTCTTCTCATTTACTAGACCCAGTCCCTAAAACTGTTTCCTCATGTAAGAATCTGTGACTCTCAGCCCCGTCTCGATTCACTGCTGAGCTCCAATCAGATGTCCCTCTGGCCGCTCAGCCTTAAACATCTACGATTCTCTCCCTTCCTCCCGACACCTCCAGTCTAAGCCAGTTCTCACACTGGGTTCAGTCGGCACCCGGGTTAGTGTGCCAGGGCTGTCACAAAGCGTCGCAGACACCCATCAAGTGCTCGGTGTGCTAAACAACAGGAATATGTTGTCTCTCAGCTCTGAGACCAAGATGTGGGCAAGGTGGTTCCTTCTGGGACTGTGAAGGAAGGAGCCGCCCCTTCCTCTCCCCCTAGCTTGTAGATGGTGTCTTCCCCCACCATCCCCTGTGTCCTCTGTGTTGAAGTTACTCTTAGGAATCCAACAGTCTATTGAATTAGGATCTGATCTATACCTCCAGTTTAACTGACTATCTCTGGAACAGACTCTCCCATCTGGAGGTGCCAGCTCTTGATCACATGAGTTTTAGAGGGAGCGGGTTCTATTCATAGCCTCAGCTCCCATGATGCTTTCCCTGGTCCACTGAGAAAGAAATGTTCTGAAATATTCTCCTTGCTGTGCTCCCGAAGTATTTTTTCAAATGAGAAGAGTATCATTATTATAATGTATTATGGGTAATTTTTACATTATTAGCTCCTGAGAGGCTCATAAATTGTAGAGAGCAGTGTCCAAGAGGTAGCAAGCTCGACTAACAGCTCCGTTTCCGTTTCTGCTACTTTCTAATGCAGAGATCTGGGGCTGATTACTTAATTTTTCTGACCCTCTACTTTCTTGCACTTATCTCATAAGGAGAGCCTATGAATTTAAGGAAATAATACACATAAAGTCCCATAAAGACTGTGATCAAGCAGATCCTTAATGGTGGCTGCTGGATGGACGGACTGTCTATGCCTGCAGAGAATCGGAGCAGCGCTGTGAGGGCTTGAAACAAATGGAGCAGCTCCATTCTCCTCCTGTGAGAACAGTTTTAGCATCCTCTCCTACTAAAAACCAACACAGACTCCATTAGTGCTTCTCTTCCCTGCCCTGCTGAGTCCCCATCCCTTTCCAGACCCAGATGCTGCCATTGACACCGTCTCTGTCTCCAGGCCCTTGCTAGGCAGCTTCATTGTATGCAGGAGAATGGTCAACCAAAATCCAGAGTGCCTGGTGTGGCTCAGACACCCTGGGGCTATGGTTTGGATGTCCCCCCAAAGCTCGTGTGTTAGAAATGTAACCGCCGATACAAGGGTAGCTGACAGAGATTTTAAGAGATGGCTGGTTGTGAGCGCTCAGCCATTAGTGAAGAAGTAGTTCAGCTATTGTGGAAGTGGGTCCTGATGGCAGGGCATCACACCTGTTTGCCTCCCTCTCCAGCCTCCCCTGCTCCTTCTCTCCCACTCCACCTACAAGCATAGGCAAGAGCATGCCCGATTGCCCACCTGTCTTCTGGCCTGGGCTGATGTAGCAAGAAGGCTCTTACCAGATGTGGACCCCATGACCTTGGCCTTATCAACATCCGGAACTATCAAAAATAAATCTCTATTCTTTATAAATGATCCGGTCTCAGGCAGTCTGTTACAATAGCACAAACTGATTAAGATCCCAGGTCACGGGATGTCATGGTAAACAGCCTGGCGGGGATTTTGTGTTGGAAGGCTGATAAACCAGTATTAAGCATCTAAGCAAAAATGACATGCACTGAATGGAAAGAACGTGTGGGTACCACTGGGAGACTCCCGCCCAGATGAACGGTCAGAGAGGCTCATGTGGAGGCCTGGAGGAGAGGAGGTGAACATTTCCGTTCAGCTGCTCTAGGGAGCAAAGGGCAAGGTTTGAGACAGCGAGCCCTGGACTCTCATATTTAGTCCCCAAGTCCTTCCATGAAGCTCCTGTCCGCACTGACCGAGCCAAGTATGCACTCTCCACACTCATTTCTATCAGTCGGTGACGGAGGGTCAGGAGTTCCAGAAGTTTCGAAAACGTCTCCAAGAGCAATACATGGAAATCTCGGCCTTGTTTCTGCCCTTCATCCGCCGCAGACCTGAGCGCACGCAGGCCCACCTCCTCCACGAGGAAGGGGTCCCCCATCACTTTAGCTGAAAAGAGCTGAAAAGTAAACCGAGTAATTTGAAAACTTGAAAGGAGAAACTTCATGTGTGCTAAAAAGAAAAAACACCGTCCGGGGCACAGACTCTGGAGGCATCCTTTCCTGGGCCGCCTACCAGACACCAATAGATAACCACTACTTAATTGGGCTGCCCAGCGGGTTATGGGAGCTCATATACACAGAAGTATTTTTATTATGATGGTAAATGTTGTTATTATAAATGTTTTGAGTCTAAACACAAAAACTGGGGAGGGGGAACTAAATAGAAATAAAACTCACTGATTTAAAAAATATGTAAAAATTGGAGATATGGTTCAGGGCTTAAAAGCACTGGCTGCTCTTCCAGAGAACCTGGGTTTGATTCCCAGCACCCACGTGGCAGCTCAGAACTGCCTGTAAGTTCAGTACTAGGGGACCCAATGCCTTCTCTGGCTTCCATAGGCACCATAGGCACGTGGTACCCAGACATACGTGCAGGCAAAAGACCCACACACATAAAATAAAAAAACTTTAAAAAATGTTCTAGTGGCCAATAACAATTTTCTCATTCATTCATTCATTCATTCATTCATTCATTCATTTTTCCCTCATGTATTAAATCCTGGCTGCAGTTTCCCCTCCCCCACTCCTCCCAGTCCCTTTATATCAAATTCTATAAGCTTCTTTAATTGCAGTTTCAAACTGTCAAAGTATTTTCACACATATGAACTCATTTTAATTTTCACCAGCTCCCCAAGGAAGCATCGAAGATTCTTCTTCCTCTTCAGCAACAAGAAATCTAAAACACCCTTTAAACTTTGCGGGTGCCGGGGAGCTGGGGCACTGGGAATTAAACCCAGAGCCTCACACTAGGCGAGCACTATGCTAAGGAGTTACTTTTTACTTAGAAACGAGATCTCATTAAGTTGCCCAGGCTGACCTTGAACTTGTGGTCCTCCTGTTCAGCCTCCCGAGCATCTGAGATTGTGAGCCTGAGCCAAGCCTGGCCTGTGATCTTTAGATGCTACAAGGTCATTCAGTAGTACCAAGAGTAACTTTAGCTTCCCAGTTCCGTGGTCTGGAGTCTCACAGGACCCCCACCTGCCTCTCCACGCTCTCTCACCCCCAGGCGGCCCTAGGTGATTGGTGACACACCCAGGTGACCCTTAATGCCCTCTGCGGTGGTGAACTAGGCTCTCACAGCTCCATTGGCTCTAAGGTGCCCCTTTGCATAAGGACCTGGTTTGAGGATCCTTTATCTACTTGTTCTGGTTTGCCCACGGGATGTGCTGTCTTCCTTAACTACCTAACTACCAAAGGACTCGTCTACTGGAGATGTGATCTCCAGGCTCTTGAAGACTTCAGCTGTGACAGCCGTTAAATCCCCGCATGTCTTCAGGGGGCAGTATTCCATCCTAACCTAACACAAAAGGTGTGTTTGAATACTCAGTATTTCTAGGTTCAATTGCGAATGTATTTCAAAAAACAATCATTAAAATTGTGACATCAACAGGAGACTAGATGAGCAGCCCAGACAGTAATTTATAAGAGGTTTCTGTAAAACATTAAATGTGCTACAGCAAGACACTTCGAGAATATTAAATGGAAGTAAGACCAATGGCTCACAACCAGGAAAATTCCAATTCGGCCTCACACACCATTCCGCGTACATTAATCCCAGTGAACAGTAAAAGAGTTAAGTGCTTAAAAATTAAATCAAACCCTTAAAATTGGGACAAAATGAGGCAAATGAAACATCTGAGGACGAATTTTTTTTCTGCATTTAGGAAGATAGACAAATCACAAAGGAAACAGTCAACAGATTCAACTGTGCAAAAATAAGTGTTTTCATTTTTAAAAGGCAAATGGGAAAAGTATTTGAAGAAAATGTGATAGACAAAAAGGCTAAAGTTCTATTAATTAAAGCTCATATAAGTGGATAGAAGTGAAACTATTTGCTCAGATAAGTGAACCAAAAAGAATTATACACACACACACACACACACACAAAATTATAGCTGGTGACCAAATGCACTAAAAATAATCTCAACAAGGGCTGGAGAGATAGCTGAGAGACAACACCCTTATCAGGCAGTTCACAACCTCCTACAGGTGCAGTTCAGGGGCACTGAGGCCCTCTTCTGGCCTCTGCAAGTACCTGCATGCACATGGTGCACATAAATTCACACAGACACACACACACATACTCACAAATTAAATATATATAAGAATATGTATAGAGAACACACACGTTGGGCGCCAGATGTAGTTGTAATTTATAAACAAAAAGAAACACACAAAGCCAAGTAAAGAGAAAAGAAAAAGAAAAGCCAAAGAGGTCAGAGCTAAGAGCCTTAACCGCTAGTCTCTCCCTGAAGCAACGATTCCCAGCTCAAAAGGGGGGTTGTCCTTTTATAGAATTCTGTTCTGCCTTCTCATTGGTTGTAAACCCAACTGCCTAACTGCCTCATCACTACTCTGGCTATGGCTTGCTAATAACTCTGACCCCTAGGCAACTTTATTTATCAACATATAACATTTTAATACAAAAGAAAATATCACCATACACACACACACACACACACACACACACACACACACACAAATAGCCTCCATAAATAGCAAGGAAGTGTAAGTTAAGACCATAATGTTATCTTTGACACACACATCGACAGTTCACACATTGTATTTCTAATGTTAATACTGCATTATACATTGGAGCAGAAGTGTGTCTTTAATACATTAGTTGGTTATTATAGACATTGGCATGATTATTTTGAAAGCAATCTGCCAATCTGTATCTAAGATTTAGATTTCACTTTATCAGTTCTGCCTCCAAGAATTCATAAAAAGAATCAATTCAAAATATAACTGTATCTGAAAGCATGGAAATGTGTCTTTGGTGTTTTGCTTTATTTATTTATTTATTTATTTATTTATTTACTTATTTATTTATATTTGAGACAGGGTTTCCCTGTGCAGCCCTGGCTGTCCTGAAACTCCCTCTGTAGACCAGGCTGGCCTCAAACTCAGAGATCTGCCTGCCTCTGCCTCCCAAATTCTGGGATTAAAGGTGTGGGCCACCACCACCCAGCTTGCCTTCAGTGTTTTTAATAATATAGAAAAACCAGAAACCCCTTGAATGATCATCCATGGGGAAAAGGTTAGAGAAGTTGTGATTTCTTCTTGTAAGGGAATTATGTGGCCATGAAAGTGGGTATTAAGATTAGTAGAGCCTAGCATGTTCACAGTTAATGTTTAGCTCACTGGTGGTGGTGGCGGCGGTGGCGGTGGTGGCGGCGGCGGCGGCGGCAGCGGCGGCGGCGCACACCTTTAATCTCAGTATTTAGGAGGCAGAGGCAGACAGATCTCTGTGAATTTCAGGCTGGCCTGGTCTATAGTGCAAGTTTCGGGGCAATCAGGTTTACACAGTGTGACCCTGTCTCATAAAGACAAAAGACTAGCAGAAATGGAAGATAATAATGTATGAAGAATATGATTATGTCCTATGCATATGAAGACTCCTTGAATTCAGAGAAATAATAATAGTGAGTGGGTCTATTGACCTATTTCTTACTTTTTCAGTCCTTGGAATTGAACCCAGGGCCTTGAGCATGCTAGATGAACACTTGACCACTGAGCTGCACACCCAGGCCTTTCTTGCCTTTTTAAAGTTTATTTTCCTTACATGCTTTTGAGAGAGGGTCTTGCTGTGTAGTCCAAGCTGACTTGGAGCTCACTGTGTAGCCCAGGCAGGATTTGAGTTTCTGATCCTCCTGCGCCAGTCACCCAAGCAGCAAGGATCAACACCTGCACTACGAGGGCCAGCCTTTGAATAGCTTTAAATTAAAATGTGTTCTTTCCTCTTCTGCTATGGCTTTCTATAATTTTAATAAAGTTAAAATTAATTGTCTCTTAAAAATGATTGTAAGGCTGGAAAGATGGCTCAGGGGTTAGGAACACTTCCTGCTCCTCCAGAGGACACAAATTCAGTTCCCAGCACCACACTGGGCATCTCACAGCCCACTTGTAACTGCAGCTTTAGGGGACCCAGCATCCTCTTCTGACCTCCATGGACACCTGCAAACACATGGCCTAAGTTCTCTCTCTCTCTCTCTCTCTCTCTCTCTCTCTCTCTCTCTCTCTCTCATGCACACACACACACACACACACACACACACACACACACACACACAAATGAAATAATAAAAATTAAAAAAGAAATCTTTTTTAAAGGTGATTTTGGTTTGGTTTGGGCAGGAGAGGAGAGGAGACCATGGTGACCTATGGGACAGACGTCTTGGTAGCTGAGACCCTTGAAATCATCTCCATCATATCACAAGTGGCCGTAGAACAAGATCAGTTTGGAAGCCCCAGCTCAGTATTCACAGCTGGACAGAAAAAAAAAAGAAAAGGACTGAAATACGAGAACAGACAGCACCTGAGTCATCAGGGACAGCCTGAGCCACTGACCGCTATGGCTTTCCAGTGTGCCTCCGACTTCTCCCCAGTACACAAACACACTGTGTGTCATTACAGCGCCAGCGAGAAATAGGAAGCATTTTTCACATACCCATGTAATCCTCCATCTAATTTTAATTATACTGACGTCCTTATATACTAGCTAGAAGCTTTGTCCAAAACAAAAATCACATAAAAATATTGCCTAGATTAGTAACTATGCTCTTTCTCTGGCCAAATAGAGGGGAATAGTGCCAAACAGCAAAACAGAGCTAAATAGAAACATCTGGAAGGAAGTGTTGTCTTTGCCAAGGACCCAACTGTCTTGGCAGAAAACACCCACATCTCTCTGGAGTTGTGCGCTGTACCAGTCCTCGGGCCTGGCTGGGGTGAGCCACAGGTCCAGGGCAAGCTGCAGGACGTGTTGTTCCAGCTGGGCGAGCCCACTGGGTGATGCAGGCTTGTGGGTGTGGCGAGCCTCACGCAACAGGTGCTCCAGGGCTTTGGGGATGAGCCCAACCAGGCCGAGAGAAGGGTGGAACTCCAACGGATGGACATTTTCGGAGGCTGGGCTTGAAGAAGAGAAGAAATGATGATTTTATTTTTTCACAACATAGAACAAAGATATCTTTTGGGGGAAGATATGTGACTTTATATTTTTAAAGACCAATAACACAGCTTCTACAGGTCCAGAGCCGTCTAAAGACTGACGACCTAAGTGAGCAGCTAATGCAACATGCTCCTTGCTTTACCACAAGCCCCGCAAAGGGGAAAGAAACTGACGTATTTCCAATTATCCAGTAAGGAAACGGCTGTAACCAGACTGTCGACACGTCAATGACCACCTGAAAACAGGACAGCTTAACAATAAAAATTATTAAATATGAGAAGAATAAACAATTCCCATGATTTTTGTTGTTGTTGTTTTTCAAGACAGGGGTTTCTCTGTGAAACAGTCTGGCTGTCCTGGAACTCGCTTTGTAGACCAGGCTGGCCTTGAACTTACAGAAATCCAGTTTTCATGAATCTTAGCATCTTTTTTTCACCTGAAATTTTTCCCTTTCCTCTTCCCAAATGTTAATGAACAAAGACAAGTTTTAAGTTCTCTATACACTGCTGGACTCCTTTGTATGTATTATGAGGATATTGTCTCTTGGAATAGATGAGGACAAAAATCAATAAAACTCTTGTCTGCAGATTATACTTTTGGAAATACACGATACAGAGCAAGTCAATGGTTTCCTACCTTAAAACTGAAGAGCACAGATATTTCCAGTAGAATGTGTGTAAATGGATTTCTGCTTAGTCCTAGATCTGAAGCATAGAGCTCAAAACCTGGAAATAAGCCTCAACCGAGCAAATCGCACCAGGTTTGGAGACTCTGACAGCTTTTAGTATCCATCCTAGCCTTAGCCTGGTCTGCCAAAACCCATTTCCTGAGCAGCAGATTCTTTCCACAGCAAGATGTACACACAGCTGGTGGCGAGCTCGTCACGGTGGAGACATCAGCGCTGCGAGAGGTCTCTGGGGAAAAATGCAGGCTTTGGCTGGACTTCTTTCTTACGAAGGTAGAAGCTTTGCTATTACCTCTCCTAGTGCCCTGCCTGTCCCCAAGCTGGAACCTATCATGACAAGTTCTTACATAAAGACTGTCTTTAATGCGCACCTATGGAAGCTCAGGGCCATGCCTATGTTCACATTTGTGGCCTCAAAAGCATGTGCTGGGTATTGAGAGGGGCGAGACGATCACTCCACACCATGTGGAGGCAATGGGGAGATTTTGATCTCAGGATGTCCCACTCAACTTGGGGTCTGTCACCTCATAGTTCCTTCTAACTTAAAGGCTAGAAAGGAATGAGAGAAGGAAGTAGTCATTATTGGGGCGGGGGGTGACAAAATGTGTACCCACTTAGGGTGGCCTCAGGAAATTGAATACTGCTCTTTGAAGGGGTAATGCCCAGAGGTCCATCTGGAACAATTCTCAGAAGCCTCTTTAGTGATACTGTGAGAAGAAAGAGATTCCTTTCAGAGAAACTTGAAACACACACAGGCTTCAGATGCGTGAGCTCAAGGTCTCTCACATCCACACAGTGCTTTAACGCATAGTACTTTGATCCAACTCTGCATCCTTAATCGCTCTAGAAGTGATTAAATGTAAAATGTCTAATGACAACATCAACTTACCAGCTGTTGTTGATGGAAACAAACTGCCTGCAAATTAGGTTCAGGGGAAGTCCGAACGTCTTGTGAGCCGCGGGATGATCCCCTCGCCAGAGCCTCTGGACATATTCCTGCTGCTGCTCTAGCTAAAATGAATAAACATCCCCAGACCTGAGCCGAGAGCCTTGATGAAAGGGTTAACCCCCTTGTGTCTCTCTCTCACGTCACTAGTTTTTCACTCAGACATGGTTCTGAAGACCCGTTTACAATGGAACATTCTGGTTTCTCAGTCAAAAGTCAGCCAAGGAAAGGAAAGCTAACCGATTCGAAAAAGCAAAAGAAAGCTGGGCCGGAGATGCACGCCTTCAATCTCAGCACCTGGGAGGCAGAGGCAGGTGGAGCTCAGTGAGTTCAAGGCCAGCCTGGTCTACACAGAGTTTCAGATCAGCCAGGGCTGCAGTGTAGGGCCTGTTTAAAAAATAAAATAAGAACTGGGCAGTGATGGCACACGCCTTTAATCCCAGCACTTGGGAGGCAGAGGCAGGTGGATCTCTGTGAGTTCGAGGCCAGCCTGGTCTGCAGAGCGAGATCCAGGACAGGTACCAAAACTACACAGAGAAACCCTGTTTTGAAAACAACAACAACAACAAAATGTAATATAATATAAAAAGCAAAAGCCAGGTGTGGTGGGGCACATCTGTAACTGAAGCACTGAGGCAGGCTAAGACAGGATTGCCAGGAGTTCGAGGCACACCTAGGCTACTGTGTGAGATCTTGTCTCAAAAAACAAAAACAAAGCAAACAAACAAAACTAGCCAAACAAAAATCCTCTCTATATGGGAAAAAAAATTACAGTTTTATACGCCAGTGTCTTGGAAAGATGCACCATTCATCCTTTTATTGATGATAACTCTATGATTTCATAAGGATGATGTCCTCAATTCCTTGTGGATCATTAACTGTAGCTGAGGTGAGAAACCTCCCTTGAAGTCCTAAGTTATGCTTGGAATTCAGAAGTGCAAATGAGCTTACAAATAACCGTTCTGCCCAGAAAGCCCACATTCTGGACCTGCGACGAAAGAATGCTACTTTGATTTCCGGCTTATGCCTTCCATCCTCTTCTCAGATGGAGCTTAAAGCCTTACTCACGTGGTGGCTGAGGATGCCCCTCACTAGCTGCCGGTGAAGCCTCAGGCAGGTACAGTCATCTTGGTAGGCCTTAGTGAAATACGAGTGGCTGAGATCAAACTTGGGGCGCCGGTGCATAATGTCAGTCATTGCTTGTGCTAAAGAGAACCGCTCCTCAGGGTCCAACGTGTGCTGGTAGGCTTCAAGGTAGCTATCGAGAAGCTGAAAATAAGTTGATGGTCAGGAAACAGCAGAGGCAGCTCTGGGGCCAGCAAACAAGATGGGAAGCTCCACCCTGGGCTTTGAGAAGCCCTGGGGCCTTAGCAGAAGATAGACGCTCAAAGCTCTGGGTAGCTAGTGTGGGGTACGGGCAGATAGAGTAAGAGCTGGTTCAGTTAGCAAATCCACAGAGTGAAGAGGGTAAGAGCTGGAGCTCACGCTGTGGAGCCGGAACCAGACTTGAGTTTGACCATCTCCTTTTGTTCTTCCTTTCCCTGGTCTTTACAAACCAAAGGAACGCTATGTGGTCGATAGTGCTGCTCCACCATAATTATAAGCTCCAATGAGACTGCACTCCAAATGCTTGCCGTTCCTAGAGGCCCACCCTCTTTCCTTAGCCTGGTTACCTCTCCACAGTGTATGACTCTTGCTAGCATGACCCCTAGCTCTATCTGCATCTTTTGTTATCTTTTGATACTATTATCAAGTGAAAGTACTATATGATATATCTCCTTTTTTTTTTAACGGATGGCAGACCGAAGTACAGATACCACTGAAGCCCAGCTTGTGAACCAACGAGTTTTATTGGGGTTACTTATAGGAATGTGGGGGAGGGGTCACTTACAGGAGCAGAAATGACTCAAAGACAGCTGCGTCCCCAAAGCCCACCCCAGCATGGGTGACAGCTCACAAAGCTGGGAACCTGGAGCACACTGCACAGCCCGCAGTAGCTCAGCAGGTTCACGAGTATCTCTTCCTGGGGGCTTACTTGGCTCCTCTTGGTAGCCCACCCATCTTTACTTCTTCTAATGATTTATCTTTTATAAATCCACACATTCTGTTTTTATTTATGTTTGGTTTGGGTTTTGAAAGTTAACTAACAGGGGTTGAGGAGGCAGCTCAGTCAATATAGGACTAGACTTGCAAGCACAAGGGCCTAAGCTGATCCTGAGTCCACACTGAAAAAGTGCTGGGCATAGTGGTGTTCCTTGGTAATGCTAGCTCTGGGGAGGCAGAAGCAGGCAGATCCAGGGCTCACTGGCCAGCGAGCCTAGCCTGCTTGGTGAGTTCTAGGCCAATGAGAGACCCTGTCTCCAAAAGAACATACATGGCATCTGAACATGACACCTGCCTTCACCTGCGTACACGTCATGAGCACCTGTACACACATGTATCCACACACATAAATACGTACACATGCGTACACACACACAGAAATCATGGACTGTCATTTCCATACATTGTTTTTGCTCATCCCCCTCCTCCACTCGCCTCCTCCTCCCCCTGGCTCCCCTTTGTGGGCCCTCTTCCCCACAGTGCTCCTCCCTGTTTGCTTTTGTGACACATCATTTTATGACAGACTTTACC
>CABHPH010137523.1:0-40084 GCA_902168325.1 Peromyscus nudipes
CCCCCGGCTTTACTATGTCAGCCTGTAGTTCCAAGGAGTCAACTATCCTATCTCCCTAATTTTGATCCAAACTTTATTTTATATCTAAGTGATCTATTTTAACTAATACTAATGTGGTGAACACTTTACTTCTCATAACCTGGGGAAAATACTTCAAACTGAAAGACGAATATTTAGCACATCACACATAAATAAAACTCACATAAAAATGCAACCATGAATTAACCTCTTCATTACTGCTTCAAAGAAAATGAGATAACCTGGACACATGCCCTCCACCTATTGAGCTACACACGGGTAGAAACAGGCATGAAAAAGGATGTAAAATTTTGAGAGCTTTTAAATATATTTCTTTCTCCTTCACTTCTGCCCACGTGGATGGGGCATTGAGAAAGGATCTCACACTGTATCCCAGGGGGTTCTGGAGTTTACTATATATAGCCCAGGCTAGCCTAGGTACCTCCTTGGCAGTCATCCTGGCTCAGTCTCCAGAGTGCTAGGATTATAGGTGTGCTCCATGGCATCTGCCTCTAAATGAATTTTCTAAGAAGAAACAAAATCAGATTAAGCTTGTTGTAAAGTAGAATGAAGTTACACATTGAAACAAAGACTATATTTTAGAGTAATATAAGTAGTGTGGTTTCAGAGAAGGAAGAAAATATGAGTTATTTGTTTTGTGAAAGCAAATTGCTAAAAGACAGCATAGACCAGTTTGTGTTTGAATTTTCAAAAGATTTACCTTGACCTTGTCAAAATTTGGTCGTGTGTAGGTTATGGGTAGTGGGTAAGATGGTAAGAATGCTGATGTGCACGCTCAAGGTGTCCTTTCAGGAGGTAGCCGTGGTTGAAGTAAAAGCAGATATGTTTGTGACTCTGTGTGCAGTTTGTCGTGTTTTTAGACATAGGCTAAGTTTGTTTATAAATAGTTATGTCCTTTGCAGACAGAATAATTGGGTAATTAGTGAGACACGTCTACATTCACGTGAATACTTAGCATATTGAAGGAAGGAAATCTTCCATTCAATGCTTGTTTCCTTTCTTTCTTTTGTTTTTGAGCCGAGTATCATATGAAATCTATCAGCAAACTGCAGTCATTTTTTAATGAGTAAATACATTTTACAAAGATTTCCAAGCATCTTTTCAAGTATATAGATAGGGTTTGTTTGGTTTGTTTTGTTGAGACAAAGTCTTGCTGTGTACATCAGAGTAGCCTTAAACGTATCTTTGCATAATGAATACTAAGATTATTGGTGTGTACCATCACACCTGGCTTCCAAGTTTTTACATATTTAAAGCACTGTTTTAATGTTTAAAACTACTGTTGATAACTACTGGTGGCGACCTATCTGTGCTAGGTACTGTGTTATAAGCCATTTACAGTATCTTATTTTATTCTCATACTTCCACTTTAAAATAAGAAAATAGAATCCCAGAGAAAATCAAGAAATTACATTAGCTCATGAAACTAAAATTTCTACCAAATCCTGTCTCTCTCCAAAGCCTTTTGATTATAACCTCTACCTGAGTTTCATGATCAATAATTAATTGATCAGCAGACCTTCTCTAGATATTAGAATCTTAGATTTAATTATGATTGTAGGCCCCTGGCTAATAGGCCATCAACTGAACACACAGGGCAAATTATCAGCAGTACTCCTCACTTCTCAATATGGCGTCCATCTCCTTTCCACTAGAGAACTGACTAGAGGCTTCGGCAATGCAATACAGGAAAATTTCTTGTCCATTTCCAACCTCATTATTTTGACAGGATCTTAGATACTTGCATGTCCACAATTTTTAACATTAGTCTATGCCCTGTATTGTTGCCTCCAAGATAACATGCCAGAGTTTTGAAAACTGCTTGGCATTTTTAATTTACAGTTAAATCTCATCAGAATCCATAACTCTGTGAAACACTAAAAGTTAAGGATTGCTGTACGCAATGCTTGCCACAACTTCCAACTAGTAGCAAGTCTCTTGTATCTTTGGTCTGCTTCTGTGATCAATATCACTGTCGTTATCCCAGAATCCCTGAAAAGGTGGTTACAGCTGTTATAACAAGTAAACCCACAAATATATCAGTGGGAAACCATAGAAATCCATTGGTTGTCCTTCTGATGGTCATTCCAGGTCAGAGGGCTGCTCAGCTCTGAGCGATTCATAGACCCCATCTCCCTCTGTCCTGAGGCTTCAGCGTCAACTACTTCTCAGGTGCCAAGCTGGCAGAAGGGTGTAGAGGAGGCAAGACTGATTGGTCTTCAAGTCGAACACAGTACTACCCAAGCTCCTGTGTACTTGCCACATGTGGCTGCAAAGATCCCTGGATGGCCACTTCCTGAATGCAACTCTATTACTGAGAAGGTAAGAACATCTTGGTGGACAGCTGGCAGCCTCCCATTCACAGCATCACAAGAAGAATAAGCTGCCATGGACTATACAGCTCTGAATCTCACCTCCATTCCTTTTCCTCCTGGGGAGCTGTTTTACTAATTACTGGCCTTTGAGATTACCACTGTAAGAGACAGTTTCTCTCTGAGTTTATGGAAAGTTTGGCAACTAGAAACAAATTATGCTTCCTTAAATACTTAAGGACAGACAAGCTAGAGCTAGATTGTCCAAATAAAAATTTACTAAACAACAAAGCAAGCAGAAATAATATAGTTAAAGGAAGTGTCATAAATTGAAATTAAAATGGCTTAGAGATAAATTTTGGGTGATGTCAGCTTCCATTTCTCCCTCTAAGAACTCTCTGTATTCAAAGCTGCTTTCCTCACCTTGCCATGATCAGATGGAAAAAATGAACAACTATAGTCTAAGCACTGTTACTTATCCAAGAGACTTATGCCTATAGTGATCATATAAGAGGGAAATAACATTTCACAGGCCTTAATAGTTGATGTTAAGGAAACTTTTCGAAGTTTACTTGATGCTATGAATCCACAGTTGTGATTTGATTAGACGACATTTCAAAAGTCTGCACACATTTCCTTGTCTTTCACTTCCAATTAAATATGGGCACATCAGCATCACCACATTGACCTTCATATTTGAAGCTGGTACTTTTTTGCTGCTCACACAGGCAGTTGTGAGTTGTAAGCTGCCTTTCCAGCTGTCTTCATTGTCTTACCATGCGTTTCTAATGACTAGGTGGACTCATCTACGGTTTGGCTGGCTGCAGTCAAGGATGAAAAACTGTGACAATTGAGGGTAATGAAAAGAATAGGTTCACAGGGTTAAACCTATCACCCTGGCCCCATTAGCACTGGAGTCACATTAACTAATCAAGCTAAGCATACTTACATGTTTTTAAACATAGTCTGTAGGCCAGTCAAATACACAGCAAGAGCTATTCTGGGCTTTACATCTGTAGAATTGTTCTTCATGGGACCAAATTTGGTTTTGCTCCATGCTTAGTTATTATGGCATTTCTTCCTGTCATAATTTCCTCTTTCTACAAAATTATAGGTGATGCTCATAGCAGCACAAGAGAAATTATCCCCAAGCACAAAAATCTGTATAGTTTTTACAATAACCTAAGAAAAGGACATCTCCAGAAGACTGATCTTTCCACAGGCTCACTCAGCTTGATGGAGATTAGAAGCGCTCTTCCTTGTGCTTTGCCATGAATATTTGGGATGCTTTGCTCACTGAGTTATAGAAAAACCTTTCAGATTTATTTCAGTGTATTTACTTAAAGGAAAATACATGTTGGTTGTAAAAAAAAAAAAAAACACCAAAGATGGTAAACAACTTCTAAAATAACAGTTCTGAAAACAACCTTGAAAGTAGAGTCACAGGCTGTCCGTCGAGGTCACTCTTTTCTTATACCTGAAGTATCAAGACTCCTGGCACGGACCTTTCCCTAGAAAATGGGCCTCAGACTTGGTGCTGTGTGCTTTCTGATGGTGGCTCTCTTCAAATGGTGAATAATGAAACACAGCATCAAGCGTGGAAATACGGTGGGGATATTTGCAATGATAAGCTGACTTCATCTGTCGTGTAGCACTGTTCTGTCAACAGGCACACAGTATGACAGCAGCCTGAGTTCCTGGAGCAGAGTCAGTTTCTGCCCCAGGTCCTGTCTTCTATACAGTGTTACCTAACAGGTTTACAGAACACTGGAAACAAAACAAAGCCCCTCTGAGACTCCTCCTGATTCTCAGTCAAAACCCCAAATGCAGTCAATGACTCCTAATGGTCTCTGTGGCTGAAGAGAAAGAGCTGAGCTTTTTATAAAGTGAAACTTCAAAAAAAATAAAAATAAAAAAAATAAAGTAAAACTTCTGTGCGAACATCAAATGTTCTAGAAACAAGTTTCTGAGTCTTTAAATTGCCCAATGAGACACCAACAAAGACTCTCAAGAAATCTCAATAGTGGAACTATGCAAAAAAAATTGACTTTCTAAAGTCATGAAATTAGAATTACGGAAGTACTGTGCTTTAAGTTCCATAAAGCTGAAAATAAATGTATGCATTTGAAACTATTTTCTATTAAAATCAGTTTCATTTTTCCTTTTTGTGTTGTTCGTTTCATTGGTTTTGGTTTTGGTTTTTGGTTGGTTTTTTGAGACAAGCTTTCTCTGTGTCAGGAACTCACTCTGTAGACCAGGGTGGCCTTGAATTAGAGATCTCCCTGCCTCTGCCTCCACAGTGCTGGGATTAAAGGCATGTGCCACTATGACTGGCTTTTTCAACCCCATTTTTCTCCCCCTATTTTTAAATCCAATGAAGAAATTTTTCATAAAAATATTTGCAATAGAATTTAATTTTTCTTCTAAATGCAAAGTTTTAGGCTTCCATTGTAATCTAGATAGCCTCATTTGCAAAAATCCAAGTTTGTAAATATTTTAGTCTTAACACTTTATTTCTAATAAAAATACTCACTGTGTTTATCTACAATTGGATGTTTCCACTGTTTATTTTTAATTAACCTTGAAAAATAAACAACACATTTCCATTTTCCTTCATTGAGAAAAAGAATTCTAGGTAATATCACTGAGTTGTTAAAATTCAATCTAGGCAGGATCCCCCACCCCATTCCCAGAGTTGACCTTTGCTATTCTGTAGGTATAGCAACAAGAAGACTTCTTTCTGTCTGCTGTGTTCTCTTTCCAAAGTAATGACAGCCTTTTATATACTGTTCTGTAATATGGATAATGGTTTACATTCTTCGATTTCTTGATTCATTGATGCAGTTAGCTAAACCAGCAGTTTACATGCAGATTAAAAAAAAAAAAAACCAAATACAATCAATTGAAATGGAGTTGCCATGGAATACATAGTATATATGGAATCTGGATCATTCTTTTAAGTATTGTTTCATATCATCTTCAAGCTTCCTTAATCAACTTGCAGTCTAACGTCTCAATAATCAAGTTT
Organism: Peromyscus nudipes; assembly: GCA_902168325.1. NCBI lineage: Eukaryota > Metazoa > Chordata > Mammalia > Rodentia > Cricetidae > Peromyscus > Peromyscus nudipes. The sequence continues at coordinate 5,380 of CABHPH010137523.1, forward strand.
ACTTGTCCTATCATTATATCTTAATCTAAGCATACAGAGAGGAAAAGACATAAAACAAACAGGCTCCTTTATAGGGTAGTCATCTGATGTAAGAATATATAACTGAGCTGCTAAATTAGGCCTTATGGTTTTCCTCTGACCTTGGGTATTTTAAGTCTCATTTTACCAGTCTGAAATATCACTTTAATTATAGTAATTACCTATCTCACAGGGTTTGTGAGGCTTAATTAATGTTAGCAAAGTGTTAAAGCTATTTAGTAGAACGGTACTATGGCAGCAAACTACCTGAAAATACAACCTCCCACCTTTCAGAGTTCTTCATTTTACACTCCTTTTCTTGGTTTCTTTAGCATGAACATTGCACTTGCTCCTTTTTAAAACTTTCACTTCCATATTGTGGTCTTTTCTTCTTGGAATTTACCTTAGATGAAAATATTCCTGAATCAGACAGGCTAGGAACTAAGAGTCCTCTCTATTAAGGAGACATCACATTCCTCTGTTCAGTCAAAATCATAACTTGCCAGTCAACCATTTGAATTTTGTTCTCAAAATATCGTTTGTTTGGAGCCAACAAGGAGTCAAAAACTGGTAGATCTGCTTGCTCCATTCTAGAAATGGTACCTGGGGCCACTTCTAATAAAGGAGCCTTGAGTTTATCTGCATTTGTGGTACTCTTTACTATTTAACACCTGTCCATCTAGGCACTAGAATTTGCAACTCAAGATCTGTGTACATTTGTACTGCCTGCTCATTGCCCAGCAATGCCTGGCCAGATGGAGCAGTGGTGGCTGACATCCAGCCACTAGTTCTCCTAGCCATGCCATGTTCTTGTGGGTCTAATTTCCACAAAGGTATTAACAGAGACCAGAAATGACTTAGCTAGTAACCTAAGTTAATTAGTAGTGTAAAGTAATCACACCCACACTTACTAGTATTAAAAATAGCATCTCATCTTTGAAATTATATCCTATAGGAATATATCTAGGGTAAGATTAAAATCATATGCCCACTTCAGCCAAAACACATTACATCATGTATCCCAATTTCAAATAGAATGCAAATGGTATAAAATTCTCAGTTGTATTAATTTATTGCTGCTAAGGTAGGGGCTATATGTAATTTGGAATGTGAAAAAATAATAACTTAAAGCAGGAACACAGATTGAATAGTCATAGTAATGTAGTTTTTCATTGGAATAATCATTCTTTGAAAAAGAACCCATTTGCCACAGCCCATTCTCTTGTCCATTGCTAAACTTGGTAACAGTGCCTTTGCTTGAAGCACAGTGTTTCTTCCTGTTTGTAACTTGCCTCAGTTGAGTTGCATGATGACAAGATAGCTTTCCACTTGGAATGTTTCTGTTCTTAAAAATTTTATACCTGCGAACTTTGGGCCACACTAATGAAAAGCAAGCACCTCTGCTTTCCAGTGGTAGCACTGACTGACTTACCCACCTTTCTTCACTAAGTTTCAAGAGTTCTAAATTTGAATAGTGCCAACAAGAACTCTATCTATATGCTTTGCTGTCCAGTACTCTTCTTGGAGAAGTCCAGATGTGAAAGTTTTTTAGTAAATGTATTCTTCAACTACAGACAGAGGCTGTCAGAATGCTGTTGAACCTATGACAGAGACACTTATCCTAACTGGTTGAAGTTATGAGTTCAGAGTAGAGCTGGCTTCAGGCAAGGGATAGCCATGGCTTACCAATGTTATGATTGACATGATTTCTCCTGTGTCCTACTGAGTCATCCCATCACCTTGGCTCCTCTATCAGAATATTTTCCTCCAAGTCACCACTGAACCAGGTTTGGGCATCATACTCAGATATAAGGCTATTTGAGGAAATAGAAAGGCTTTGTTATGTGTCTAAATAATTAGCATGAAAAAATTGCCCAGAAGACTATTGATGAACTCCTCTGAGTTAAAATTAGACCACATGTCCACATATTAAACCAACCACTCTCAAAAACAATGAGACTGGCATTCTAAACTTGTGCCATTTATAGGACTAAAGATGGGATCCCCCCTAAGAATGTGACAGGGTTGAGGACAGGAACCATGTTACTGTTAAGGTCCAAGGAGATTCTAGGAGAGTCATTGTTGTAGGTTAGACAAATATCACTGTTTGCTGCCTTGTGTTATTGACTATTCCTTAAATTCTACTACTGTAGAAAGGCCACCCAGATTTACACTTCCCAAATCATACCAAATTATGTATAAGAGGAAGTAAGTTTGAGTTAATAAGAGTCAGTTCTTCATTGTAAGCAAACTAGTGAATTATAATATCACTTGTTAATGCCTATATGGAGTTTGTTTTTAATAGCATGGCATTCTGGGGAGTTTTGATTTCTCTATTAACCTTTATTGAGTCCTATCTGTGTTCATGATCATGAGGCCTTTTGTACTGTCTTATACAAATCATGGACTGATCTGCTGAGGGTCTGAAGTGTAAGGGATATGAGATAAAATTTTCCGGATGTGAAGAGAAAGAAAGAAGAATGGAAAAGTTGAAGGAAATTAAGTTAAGAGAAATCATAAAATTTTAGCAGCATAACATATCTAGTTCCATGCTTTGGTCCATTTTGAACATTTTCCCATAATGCCTTCTGCTGGCCCTCAAATCTCATGCCCTAACAAAATTGCAAAGTATCATAAGCAAAGTAAATAGCCAGTCTTTAAGTTTTCAAGTTGATCCCCAAACTGACTCAAATTTGCAAAAATCTGGCATAATTTAAAAGTAAATAAATAGAAGCAACGCTTAACAGAAGGTTCCCAACATAAACAAAGCTGTGCACGTTTTATTTATTTATGGGATCCTGCAAAGTGTCATATTCACTTAAAAATAGTCAGCATGAGAGTGATTGATTTTTAAAAATTGAATAGAGTTCAGTAATATGAGCATTTTAAAAATTAAGTGGTTTGGTAAGAGGAAAGGCTTTTTGGATAATATTGTACTTTGGAAAACATTTGTCTATTCAGAGTTTTTTAAAGGTTGACTGTGAGAAAATAGCCACTGTTTTTTGCTGCTGTAGTTTTACCAAAAGTGCATTTGAATTGGAATTGTAAAGAATCTCACCACACGTAAAGCACCTGTATGTCTCTTGAGACTGTTAAATGGAAGTGTAATTCTACTTTAATTTTTTCTACTTTAATTATTCTACTTTTATCTTTTTCATTCAATAAAAATGTACCATATTCTGAAAAAAAAAAGTTTAATGAGTTAAAAACCCTATGCCAGTGGAATTTTTAATTTACTGTTGTCTCTTCACGCAGCTAATAGCCATTTGCTTTTCCTCTCCATCCAGGATTGTTCTTTAGCACATTTTCATCAAATATTTCTTGAACATCTACTATGTACATGATATGATGTCAAGTGCTGAAAAAATGCTCTTAATAGATAGTACTCAGACAACATTAACACACACACACACACATACATGCACGTGAGCGCGTGCGCGCGCGCGCGCGCACACACACACACACACACACACACACAGGCATACACACAACAACAACAATTACCTCTCTTCTTTTATAAATGGAAGTATTAGAAGTATTTATATGACTATAAGTCAGATATGGCAAGAGAACACTCTGGAAACTTCCATACTATGACTTACTGAGGATGACCTCACAAAAGTCTTCTTTAAGTAGGAAGGGCTAACATAGAGGAAGGGAAAGGGAGTGTGATGCAAAGGAAACTGTAATCGAAAGCCGAGTGAACACAAGCACGCAAAGGCTGTGCTGTTGAATATGGTCACAGTGATGGGAACTTTCAAGAAGCAAAAACAGTGATAGTGAATGAGGCACCAGAACAGAATTACATTGCATATAACCTTTAAAGTTACAGGAGAAAGGGGGATTTAAAATGTTCAGGATCTCTGTAGTCAGCTGTGCTTTTTGATTGCTTGGTTTGCTCTGAAAGGATCCTGCTGACTTAATTTGGAGAAGATGACTTGGATGGAAGGGGCATTCGGTCCCTTGAGGACATTTTAGATTCAGCTGAAACAGGAAGGAGACACTACAGCCAATGCAGTGAATGCTTATAGTTGATTTAAGGTACACAGGAGCTTCCCAAGGCAAGGAAGGTGATTCAGAAAAGTCATTGATAATGACAGAAAATCCCCTAAGGAAAGGTACTCCTGCATTGATAAGTGGTCCACAGAAACAGTAATGCCTCATGGTCCTCAAAGAAGCTGCCGAGGTTTCAGCCCTGTGTTGTATCAGCAGGTCAACCTTGGTAACTTCCCATTATTCTGACTACTCTGAGTATGACTCCACAATCCATTTTTCTCATTAAATACCTAAACTGTGATTGTTTCATAGTTTATTTTATAGAAAATTATTATCTATTTTATGTGAAAATTATAAACTTGAGGCTCTTGATACATATTTTAACTTGCTCATTTAGAAGCTAATCATTGTACCAATAATGTAGACTTTGCCCCCATAAAAAAGGTTTGAAGGACATTGTGATTCTATGCATAGCTACATAGTCAATAAGCATCTCTCTTATGGTCTCCAGGAGTCAAGATGTCGAGAACGGGCTGAGAATTCTAACTCTTACATATTCATTTCTACACTCACCTCCTATCCTACTGACCAGTGATCATCGATGTTTCTGTTAGTGCACTTTTTCACTATTTTTGTGACAACCAGAAACTCTGAATTCCAAGGACCTTCTTTATTTTCCACATTCTAGTTTTCATATGTCTCTTTATACCTACCATTAATCACCTATGTGCCCTTAGCTCCTAAGAGTGTCTATCCATTATTAGCAAAATCATCTCTTTCCTCCTTAGGATCTGTGGAAGTCCCTTTAAATCTTCTTGTAAATGCATTTCATTTAGGGACATTGTATACCCCATTGCTCTCTTGAGGAGTCAAAGGGAAAGCTACACTCTCTCTCCTCATCACCAGTTCAGAATATCCTATTCTCTGTAAGCTTTTTACTCCCTGAATTTAGTGTTGTGAGCATCATGCCACACCACCACCACCTGCACTTTGTTTAAGTCGTCTACAGAACTCTAGGCTCCTCTTAAATCGATGAAACATTCACCTTCAGCTCGTGCCTTACACTGCCACAATTCTGCTTTAGATTCTGAGAGGTTTCAAGTCCTCGGTGTATAATGTTTTCAGTGCAATGACCATCTACAGTTCTTTCAAAACTCTGTGGTCACACTCTAGACCAACCACCTATCTTTCTAAATCACTCCCTTGAATGTTTGATTCTCAGATATTCCTTAACCCCCCACCTCAGAACGTACAATTCATTTGACTCCTCACACCATTCTCATCCTTTCTCTGTACCTTTGCTTCTCTATATCCTCATTATAAGAAATCTCCTGCAAGCATTTTCAAATTTCCATTATCTGAATACCTTGTTTTCATAGACCTCAACATCTTGACTTTCTCATGGCTAACAGTTAGAGAAAATCCTTTACCTTGATGACACACAGCTCAATAGTGTCCTTCACTCCTGTGTCTATGACTAGAAAAAATAATCTCTGAGTCTACATCTCATTTTAATTTTGCTACAGTTGTTCAGGTAAGTTTTTAATGACATAGCATTTAAAACACTTTTCTCCCTTCTTTGTTTTATACTTTTTATCTTCACACCTATAACACTACCTCCCTACTCTTTATTCTAGTTTTTGCTTTACTGAGTTAATTCATGAAAGTCACAGAAAGAAAACCTCCATAAGCCCCACCTACAACATTCTACTCACCATTAATGATCCTTGCTCAACATTCTTTCTTTCCTCTAATTAGAAGAAACACTGGGTGTTCCTATTTAATGTTCAAACCCACCACATTTTCACTATGCTCAATATACTCTAGTTTTGCTCAAGAAGTTCACTCTAGAAAGGCCCCCTTCCCATCACAAATTATTCCCATCAACTCATTCATTACCACCACTACATAAAATGCATTTGCTTTGCTTCCCTAGTTAATCCCATTTCTTCCCTCCAACTACAGCTCCATTCAGTCCTTTGACTGTAAAATTTCTCCAAAGAACATATGAAAAGTAATGTTTTCTTTTCGACTTTGTGCATTGAGTCAGTTTCAGTTAGACTCGGATAAAGATTTCCAATGCTTGCCCTTTGCTAGACTCAAATATGACTTCAGCATGCCTCTTCTATTGCCCATAAGTGGCACCTGACATTTTCCCCATAGCTTTTAGAAAATGACTCTTGTGGTTGGTTAATCTCTTAATGGTGAACTGATTCAGGGTTGGACTTCAGATAATTTCCTTCTTACTTGTCTATTCACTCCCTTCCTCATTTTGTCCAATCTAGGGACATTAAAATTCATCCATGTGCTACAGAGTCCAGAAGGCAAATCTCCATTCTGGACTTCTCTATATAACTTCTTATCAGGAAACTTTCTCCTCAATACTCCCCAAACTGAATGCTTAGTTAATAGCAATTCCAACTTTTAAGATAAGAATTCTTGGTGTCAATCTCTATTCCTTGTATGTCTATGATAATTAATTTTCTATGTCAATTCAACTGAGCAAAGGGATATTCAGCTATCTGGCAAAACATCTCATAAAACTGCTGGGGTATTCTTGGGAAAGCCCAGTGTTTTCATCTGTGAAGATCACTTCTATCAATGTTGGTTGGCACCATGCAACATGTGGAGGTCCTGAAAGAAGGAAAATGTGGAGGAGGGAAAATACTGCTCTCACCATTGTCTGGAAGATCTATTAGCACTTGCTTTCATATATCACTGCACTCTTGGCACTTTGGATTCGGGCTGTGACTCACAAGTGGGCTCCCCAGGTTTTGTGAACATTCCGCTTGAACACAGTATATTATAGGATTCCTCAGCCTCTGAAATCATGTCTGCCAATCCTCCACAATACATTTCTCCTTTTGGCTCAATTTTCACAAAGAACCCTGACTTACATAATCTCTTACTCTCTATGTCAAATTAATCTGAAAATCTTATTTTTGCCTCTTCTAAAGTATATTAAGGGAGTTTGTAACTTATGCTTTGCTAACCTTCCAACACTGAGGTGATCTGTCCTTTGTCCCACCCAATTCTAGGCACTATGATCTTTCACATATCCTTGATCTTTTTTCCCCAATAGGATTTATTAACTTTTCTAGGAGAATGTGCTACACTACCTCAATTTTTCTCACATTCCAGTGAAGAAACCCTCCACTTCTCCAGTGACTTTGAACTATGCTGAGCTCTTCTTAGCCTTGGTCCTCCACTAAGAGGCAGTTTTCAATATTATTTCTCCTACTGGGCTTCCCACATAGAACATGTGGTCAGTTGAAGAAGATGAATGGCCTGCCTCCCCATTTTTCAAGTTGGAACTACTATGAAGTGTCAACCAACTGTAGAGTACCTTACAAAATCCTCTGAGTCGTCTAATGTGGCTACATCATGATTCATTTCTTTTGCCAAAGCATGAGATCCTCTTCTCATACTGCCCAATTGTTCTTGAGCGGAGTAACTACCCAATCCCTTAAAGTCTCATAAAATCGGACCTACGATCTTTGTACTGGCGTCATCATAGAAAACAAACTCTACAGTATATGTATGGAGCTGGGGCACCTGTCAGCCAGATGGCAATAAAAACCTCCTCAACAGCGCAGAAGGAACACTGTCAGGCTCTGACATTTAGTTGCAGTGAAATTATTAAAAAATTTGGAGGCATAAAACTGAGAGTAGACACTAAAATTAAGTCAGTGGCAGGTACACCATCTCAGGGGTTTCAGAAATTGTGGCAATGGTAATTTTAAGGAATTTTGAATAGGGTGGTTATTTCTGGGGGCCACTGATATATTGGAGAATGGTGGGGGAGACCTGAGGATGACCAATCACTAATATAAAGAGGATCTTCTGTGGCCAGTGAAGTGCAAAGGCTGAAGATTGTGTTTTATTTAAAGAGGAACTGAGTCCTGGTATAGTAGTTTAAATGTATTTGACCCCCATAAGATCACAGGGAGTGGCACTATTAGGAAGTGAGGTCTTGTTGGAGGAGGCTGAATGACATACTCCTTCAATCCAGACCTTGAGGATGGAGAGCACACCTTTAATCTGGGCCACACCTTCTGTTGGAAGTGTGTCACTGTGGGGGTGGGCTTTGAGGTCTTTTTCTCAAGCTTCACTCAGCGTGACAGTCAGTGGACTTCCTGTTGCCTCTGAGTCAGGATGTAGCACTCTCAGCTCCTGCATCACATCTGCCTGCATTCTGCTGTCCTCGCCACCATGATGGACTGAACCTCTGAAACTGTAAGCAAGACACCACAATTAAATGTTTCCTTTGTAAGAGTTGCCATGGTCATGGTGTCTCTTCACAGCAATGGAAACCCTACCTAAGACAGCTGGGGACATGGAATTCCTAGTGCTAGGAGGATTCTCCAGCTCAAGGACGGGAGGGAGTAGGATTGTGAAACCTATAACACAGATATCTGAGTTGAAGCATTACCGAATTTTAAATCCCCATATTTTTCTGCGTCCTTGGAGACTCTCCTTCTAAATGATAAGACCAGTCTGTCTTTGATTGTGGTGTCTTCTTTATAAGAATCAGTGTGCTTTGTGTAGGATACACAGCCATTCCCATTCTGCTCTATCCCTAGCCATGTCCCCTGACTGCTCAACACTAAGCCAATAACTAGGATTAAGTCACAGCCTAGTTCATGTAGATACTCTACTAAAGTAGCAAAGGGGTTGTAACCTAAAGAAAAACTAGTCAATATATGTGATAAGGGTCCAGGACAATAAACATTTCAAATGTGAGAAAGTTGAAGAAAAAGTATTTATCCACACAAGAGTGCCCTTCCAGGTTACAGGGTTTGAAATTGGTGCAAAGTACCCAGAAGGCAAGACAAGCAAGGTGTAGAAAAACCAATGGTCTCCACTCCATGGGGTGGAAGTGTCAGAACTGTTTCAAGCTACAGTTGTAAGACATAAAGACTCACATAGGTGGGCATTGGCTGAGTCAGAGAACCTACCAGACCACTATGATCCCTGAGGGAAAATTCCCTATATCAAAGGAAAAATGACTTTGTTAGTCACACTGATAATAATCAGACTCTTTTATAGCAGTGGGACTCATAGGGGCCCTAATTAATTGAGACAAGGTGGCAATGCTGAACTGTCAGACTCCAGTTAGTATGATTATTATAATGAATTGTAGCATCAGACTGGCAGGCAGGAGAAGGCCGACAGAGATCTAGACAGGCAGAGAGCAGAATGGAACAGATGTAAGAGTAAGATGTGTATGCACCTAAACTAGTTACAGTGCATGAAGGAAAACTGAAGTAAGAGAGAGGCTGAGGATAGTTACTAAAAAAAAAAAAAAAAAAAAAAAAAAAAAAAAAAAAAAGAAAAAGAAAGATGTTCCCTTCCCTTCCCTACATTCCACATCTAAGTCTGTTCTTAAACTCTTAGACCTTGGGATTGCTAGCTGAAGGTAAGACTTTTCCCTAAAAAGAAAGAAAGCTGAAACACCACAAAAAGACAAAGACAAAGCAATGATCCCCATAGTCTATTCTAATCAGACCTTGACATTTGCTAGTGTAATTATACATGGGAGAAAGAAAAACGTTTCAAAGAGCTTGTTAGACACAGGTCCAAGTTGACAGAGATACCTGGAGTCATGAACATCATTACATTCATCTGTTTTGAGTAGAGTAGGCTTGATAGTCAAATTCCAGCAGTGGCCCACAGTGGATTTCACAAAGACTTCTGGGTTTATTGACTTGTGTGATCAAAGATTGCACAACTGAAGCAAATCTGATAGACCATGAGAAATGCTCTATCACAGATCTTTGGGCTCTAGGCTAAAAGCTCCCATCCTGCCAAAGACAAAGGCAAAGTTTCTGCACTAGCCATTTACTATGGTGGGGGACATACTAACACCGAAGACAGAGTAGGCAAAGATGATGCAATCCTGAAAGACATAGTAGACTCAAGATCATTTATCCACACTGCATTTCCATTTAATTTTTTAGTCAGCTCTCTATAAAATCTAGGTGGATCCTAGGTTTACCGTTTACTGAAAACTCAACAAACAAATAAAAGCTAACATATACTTGTTTTGCTAGTATCAGTTAGCAATAGTTCACGTCCGAGGGCCTTAGTAACATTTGGCTGGGTGTTACTTTACACTTCTTCAAAATGAACTGTGTCTTAGTTAGGGTTTCTATTGCTGCAAAAAGACATCATGACCACAGCAACTAATATAAAGGAAAACATTTAATTGGGGTGACTTACATTTTCAGAGGTTTAGTCCATGTCACCATGTGTGACATGGTGGCATGCAGGCAGACATGGTGCTGGAGAAGTACCTGAGAATTCTACATCTTGCAGGCAACAGGATGTGGTCTGTCTCACTGGGCATGGCTTGAGCATATATAAGACCTCAAAGCCTGCTACCAAGGTGACACATTTCCTCCAACAAGGCCACACCTCCTCCAACAAGACCACAATGCCTAACAGTGTCACTCCCTTGGAGGGGGAGTGTAGCTAGAGTTTTCCTGCCTGGCCCACGGTCAGGACAAATCTCTTTCACCTGGCAGTCCCACAGCCGCTCAGACCCAACCAAGTAAACACAGAGACTTATATCGCTTTCAAACTGTATGGCCGTGGCAGGCTTCTTGCTATCTACTTTTTCTATCTTAATTTAATCCATTTCTATAATTCTGTTCCTTGCCACATGGCTCGTGGCTTACCGGCATCTTTACATGCTGCTTGTCCTGGCGGTGGCTGGCAGCGTCTGGCAGCGTCTCCTTCCACCTTCCTGCTCTTTTTATTCTCTCTGTTAGTCCCGCCTATATTTCCTGCCTAGCCACTGGCCAATCAGTGTTTTATTAGCAACACATTTGCCATACAGAACATCCCACAGCAGGGGAGTATTTCTTTCAAACCACCATGAACTGCAAGAAACATTTTATGTTCCCTTCAAAAGCAGTAAATTTTTACAGTCTTGAATTAGGATTGTTCTGTCCTGAATTAAGGTTGAAGGCATTTAAGCTATAAATTCTGCAGTAGAGCACTTCCTACAGGGTTCAGTGAGCATCTCCTTGTATTTATTTAAACTAGGTGTCAGTGGTTTATGTTTATGCTACTATCTATATGATCTTCTGTCCCATTGTTGTTCTTCCCAGGAGAATCCTTCAGTATTCCTGCATGAAAGTCCCAGTCTGAAACCCTGCTTCCTGGGAAGAAGTCTTCAACAACATTTAACTTAACACAGCATTTATTCATTTATCATTTTTATGCTTCATTTTTCTTTCTTACCTGTACCTGTATAACATGAGATCCTTGAGAGTTGGAATTTTGTTTTTTTGGGTTTTTTTTTTCTTTCTAGACACAAGTCCCACACCCCCCAACCCAGGGCAGATCCCAGCCTATCAAAAACATTAAAGAAATATTCAAATAATGCTTAATTTATTAACTTTATACTTTGGAAATAATGTCTGGTTTCGAAACACTATGGTGCCTTTAAAGACACCTTCCTTCCACGGCATCTTCTGTGTGACTTAAAACTTATTAAATCTACTCCTGAAAACTATAGGTCTCCTTTGAAATATATCCAGTCATCATCCTGAGAACTGCTGTACATTTTTAAAGTTTTGTAATTTTCTAAATCACATACCGTATACATCTGATTTTTCTGCTCCAAGAGATGAGAATAATGGGAAGGCAATGTCACAACCCAAAGATGAATACTATCCATGATCGTTCTTTAATGCTTCTTAGCATAGCATCGGTGCATTTTAAAATTTACCTTGACAAGGTGTGGGCTCTGTTTGTGCTTCCTAGTTTTAACCTTTTGCTTCTTTTGATTGCCCTATACTACTTTTAACCTAATCATTTACCTCATGACCTTGAAAGTCTACATTTCTCTTTACATAGCTATCATTATTATAACTATGTCTACACCTTTTGGATTTGGACAGAATTTGTTTTAGGTATTGTGATGGGCAGAAGCACCACCCAGATGTCTCCTCAGCAGAGAACTCAGAAGTTGCAGAAGCTGTTGCCATGCACTCCGGGTCTCTTCAGTGATTGTTACCTGCCAAGAGCTATTTTCCCATTGGTCACACCTTCACCTGAGCATGCACCCACATAAAGTGACTTACTAAATTTTTTTTTTTTTTGGTTTTTCGAGACAGGGTTTCTCTGTGTAGCTTTGCGCCTTTCCTGGAACTCACTCGGTAGCCCAGGCTGGCCTCGAACTCACAGAGATTTGCCTGGCTCTGCCTTCCGAGTGCTGGGATTAAAGGCGTGCGCCACCAACGCCCAGTTAACTTACTAAATTCTTTTGCACAGTGCAAGAACACCATGATGACCTTTTTCAGCTAAGATTCTCATCCATTCTGCTTTATAGCTGAATTTCACTTTCTTCCCAGTCTTATTTCCCAGGGTAGATTCCAAGACGCTCCCTAATACGCACACAAAACCTAAACGCCATCTCATATTCTGCTTCCAAGAGCCCCCAGACTGTGTAATAGTTCATATTTTATTTCTATCTCTGCATCTCACTATCGTAACAAGACCCTGTGTCAGATGGCAATGGGCATAGCTCTAATAATTTCTTTTTGATGAATATGTGATTTTCTAAGGTTTGCTTGAACTAATTGGCTCACTCTGGTTGTTCCAAGTTGTTGTTTTAATCATGTTTTGTACATGTGTGATCGTGTTTGTGTGTCAGTGCGTGTACACATGTTATTGAACACATGGAGGCCAGAGAACAACCTATGGAGTTATTCTTCCTCAGACACCATTCACCTTGTTTGAGACAGGGCCTCTTTTTGGTCCAAGGATTGTTTACTAGGCTAGGCTGGATGGTCATTGAGACCTGGGATTACAAGCATTCCTCAGCATACCCATTGTTTTTGTATGAATTCTGACCTTGAGCAGTGACAAACTTTCCCAATTTCTTCTTTTTTTTTTTTTTTTTTTTTTGGTTTTTCGAGACAGGGTTTCTCTGTGCAGCTTTGTGCCTTTCCTGGAACTCACTCTGTAGCCCAGGCTGGCCTTGAATTCGCAGAGATCCGCCTGCTTCTGTCTCCCGAGTGCTGGGATTAAAGGCATGCGCCACCACCACCCAGCTCTTTCCCAACTTTTATCTTCCAGGACTCTCCAAATTTTTAGAACAAAAGTTCTGAAATAAATAAACAACCCCATCATAGACCAATTTAAGCACAAAATTACTTCCAAAGATCCTATTACCATTCTCACTAATGAGTTCTTCTTTGTTTGATGAAATCCTCAGAAGTTCATTTATTTCTTCTTGTGCTTTCTTTTCCACTACCAACACAGGCCAATAACTTAAGAAATTTTTGGTTGGTGCATATAGAATTAAATCTCTATGTATTTTATGCCATTATTCTTTCTCTGTTTTGTGAAATATAAGAAAGTATGCTATCAATATTATTTATCTGAGATAAATGTAATAATATCAATTTACTTTTCCATAAATTTAATCCACATGCACTGAAAAGCATTTTATATTATAAAATTTGAAGTAATAAAGAATAGATTAGAATCCAGACTATACTAAATATTGCATAACCAGTATACAAGAAGCTCAAATTATTTCAAACTTCTTGGTTTGTAAGAAGGGACTGAGTGAGAAGTAAAGACTTTGTAAGTTCACTTTTTTTGGGAAGAGGATTGTATACAGAGAAGATGGTCTATAAATCACTATAATTATTTTTTCAAAGGCTTGGATTTCCCTTCAGGTTGGGTGTGTATGTGTATATGTGTATCACTATACTCACTTTTTCCCCATAAAAGTTGTTAATTTTGAGAAAAATTCACCTCTACCCTGCTTTGTGAAAGTAAATAGTTGTATCATACACGGGCTTCATGATACCTAACTAAAGGTATTTACCTCCTTATGAAATTTCCATTGTGTTGGCCATCACCAGAATATAGTTCTACACCAAATTTAAAGAAGTAGACATAGATAAAACCTCTGACTTAAATCTATTTTTCCTCTTTTTTTCCTTGCCCAGAAATCAAGTTCCTCAGCTGTTGGAACCCACGAGTCTTCCTTAACACCGTAGCAAAAACATAAAGAAGATTTTTTGTTTTGTTGTTGATGGTTTTTGGTTGATTCTGGTGTGCCTTAAAAGTGATACTCAGACCTGTTGCATAGTTTCAATCTTCAAGTATTTTTTTTCTCTGTTTTACATGTATTCTATTTGACAGCATTTAACCTTTGGTTTTATGACCTTTTCCTTGGTGCTTTCTTCTTGAATTACTTCTTCTAGCCTGTCTAGCAACGCTGCTAACCCAGGTTTATGGCATTCTGACTTCCATTATCGTTCATCTTCTCTTCAAGTAAAAATAGATACAACTCAGCCTAGAATCTCTTACCTCTGGGAGATTAAACCGTAAGCTGGAGAACAGTTGATGGAATGGAGGTAACAGAAAGCCTCTAAGAGAAAATACAAAGGAGGTAAAGAATTCTGAGAGAGGTCCCTCAAAATCGTCACCCTATCTTCCAGGCAGCAGAAGGTGAACCTGGGAGGGAGCCAGCAGTGGTCCCATGTTTCAGTGCTTTGTAGAACAGCCCAGAGCAAAAGATTCGCCATCCATTAGACAGTCTAACAAGTAGCATTTTGGGATGGGCTGCTAGACCACCTAATAATAAGATGGATATTCATTCACTTGGCAATTTTATATTAAACGTATCATTCAATAATGTCTTTACTAACTTTCATTTGATGGTTCACAACCTAGGATGGTGTTATCCCACTTTGGGGCATTTAAAATAGGTAGGGACATTTTTATCATTACAATGATGGACAGATATCCCTTGTATGCTGATGGCAGTGATCAAAGCTGTAAACTGCAGAATTCCTGGAAATTCAGCCCAATGAAGAATTGGTTTATACAATTTGCCACCGAGGAGCCAGCTGAGAAATACAGCAACATGGATAGAGACAGATTGTCAGCCAGTTGTGACCCCCTATTTTACATATCGCTAATAATGAGCTACCTTTAGCAAACACAGCAGTTACTGCAGCACCATCACCTCCACCTTTAGCCGTGTAAATAAATTCTGAATGTTTCAAAGCTGTCTATTTAGTGTCAAGGAGAAAGGTGAAAATAGCTTTTTATTATACAAAGTCATAAAACAAATAATGCCCAGTTGAGTCAGCTACTTTCCACTTACTCATCAGCTGAAGTTTCTTGGCTTCAGAAGCACACACAAACACACACACACACACACACACACACACACACACACACACAAACGCACGCACGCACACACACACATGCACACGCACACGCACACACACACACAAACACAGATGAAACAGACCTCCCCAATTCAGAGACATAATGTCCCTTAGACCAAAGGTTTCTCAGAAGATTCAGATTTATCTCTGAATATAAACATAAACGGATGGATATGCATACAAAAGTTGTCATGCAAATTACTAACCCCAGCAAAACAGACTGTGTTTATCAAAAGAAAAATTATTTGAAGAGAAGTTTAATAAATATGTAAGTGATGGTTTATTGCAACATCACAGGGCATTCTCAGATTCAGACACAGATAGCTAAGAGATGCAAGATCATCAATTCAGGGTGAGCACCATGAACAGCAAATGTTGATTACATTGGCTGAAACTTCTTTTTCCATCTGAAAAGATTTTCAGCTGCTTGGAAAAGTATTCTTATGCTTTTGTGAGTGGTGAGAGATTTAGACACTTACATCATGATTTGAAGATTGCACCTGATGGGGTGAGTAACTGGCAGCCATGGAATGTTCTGAATAGCATTTCATGGACTTATGGGACAGGGGAGTTGGTTCAAAGATTCCAAGTTATCCATTCTTCTGTGATGTGCATCTTTGAATAAATGCAATTTCCCTTTAAGGTTTCAGATTTTACAGCCATCTAAATACTTTGTTTCCAAGTGACTAGTTCCTTAGAATATATACTTAATATCTGAATATTTCTCATGTTATTTTGAAATTCATAGCTGTAGAAAGTACTTTTTTTTGCTTCTATGACTATATTAAATGTACTGTATATGCCAGCTCCCCCGCTCCCCCTTTTATTCTTTTTAATTCCAAAGCAGGATCTTGCTACTGTTCTTGCTGGCCTTGAGTTGATTATGTAGCCCATCCTGGCCTCAAACTCACCATCCTCCTTCCACAGTCTCCTCACTGCTAGGAATAGAGTTGTCTACCACCATGTGTAGCTTTTATGTGTTAACTTCTACATTCTAAAATTTTACTTAAAATTACTTTCCTTCATTTTCTTTTTGCTCTAGTGAATAAAAGAAATTTCTACCATGTAAAAGAGACTCAATGCAAAAATATGGACTGCAAAAATTTCATTCATTAGTTAAACATTAAAATAAGATTCATATAGATTATCTCACTCTGACTGTTATTTCAACTTTTAAAGATGCTTGATTTCTCTCTCATATCTAACTAAATGTCTAATTAATACTTTAGTCCAATTTGGGGTGTGACTTGAAAAAAAATACAGGGTCATAGAGACAGGAAAAGTCACAAGGGGCTGATTCCATGGACAGTTTGTTGTCTGGTAGCATTAGGTATTGTTCCAAAAAGTCTGATTCTCTAGATAATGTATAGAGCAAATAAGTATTCGTTTGCTTTTTATCTATGCAAAAATTAGTACATATAATAAATAAAATCCATGATTTCATGGCATTTTAATGTTAGGTAGTGTTGGAAATGAAAGGATTGGGACCTTTGATATCACAAGGTTCCTGGAAGCTTGTCAGGCCTGCTTCTCTGTGTAGCTAGACGGAGTGTAGCTTACTGAGTCTTCTAACCTCTCAAGGTCTCAATGAAATTTGTTAAGTGAAAATGAGTTTCAGAATTCAAACCCTGTGTTTTTCTGACTCTCTTTGTAAGTACAATGGAAGCATAAAAATTACAATAAAGGAAGAGGAAAATAGATTTCATAACCTTAAAAGAACAGAAATATTCTCTAATTCAGAAATTATGAACAAAAGCATGAGATGACCTACAATATGGAGAAATATTTCTAGAAATAAGCTAAGCAAGTATTAGATACATATGCTTATATTAAAAACTCATAAAATTCAAAAAAATTATGACTCACATTTTAAAAACAAGTAGATAATCATATGTGATTCATCAGAGCCAAAGGTCATATCTCAATGTCTAATAAATTTATGAAGAGGTACACTAATAGTCTGGGGAGGTTTACTGTTTTCTTTTTCATACTCCAATTTCATATGTTGAAATACTTTTATTTTGTAACTTCAATTATTTTCCCTTCTACAGTCACTCTTCTATCTACACCCAGCCCCCTCTTGATTATGTTCCCCTACTTTCCAATGAAGAAATGATAGTAGTCAAAATTTTTCCTAACAGTACAGCATCAAATGTACAAATTTACCTGCACTTGTTACTATATTTTGTCTTGCAACTTACAAAGATCATAATGCAGTTATTTCAAAAGCCAGGCACACTCTGCACCGATTCTCTGAATCACACATATACTCAGGTCTTTCCAGCATTATTCCCATGTGCTGAAAAACAGAGTCATCTGCAGATTCACACACTTTAAAAGCAAACAAAAATCTATCATACTAACTTTTATTGCCAGATGTCTTGTAAGAATGATCTGGCTGTCTCCATTCTTTTCTACTTGTTTATTCTTTGTCTTGTTGCAATCTAGTTGCTAAAACCACAGAATATGCTACTGTCAATTCTATTGGATACATAGAGTCTACTGTTCTAATAATCACTTTCTGTCCATTCTTTGTAGACCTGTGAAACTTCCATCTGTTGGCTCAGAGATGCCTTGGTCATTTAGTATCCAGGTTGATTTCCTATGTTGCCTCCTCATCAACCCAGAGTTTGGCTCTAGACTTCTGGGAGTGGTGTGCGTTTATTGTCTAACTGACCTTCTAGACTTGCCTGGCTTTGGATTTCATCAAAATTCCATATCTGTGAATTCATATATCTGCTTGTCAACCAATATTAGTTTTCTATTTCATGGAAAATCAAACATGGAAAATCCGAATGAACTCATTTTGGTGCCATTCCAGTTGGCCAGGGCTACAAAGATACTATGTAAAAAACAAAACAAAACAAAACAAAACAAAACCTGAAAACAGCAGCTCAAAATAATAATTATTATCTCACTCACATGATGGCAGGCTGGCTGGAACTCTTCTGCCTTAGTCTTCCAACCATCAGCAAGATTATGGGGGTGCATGGGCTCTAGGAGATTGTTCCAGCTTTGGGTTTGAAGAATATTTCCCAGTGAAAATTTCCGATGAGGAAGCTTCCAGTGAGGAGGGTGGAAGAATTATCATGCTATGACAAAGTACAGAGCTGACTTATTGACACCTCTGTCACATTGCCTTGACCGAAGTAAGTCACCTGACCAAATTCAGCATCCCTCTAAAGGAAGAAATGTGTGTGTGTGTGTGTGTGTGTGTACCTCAATAAAGCTTATCTGAAGATCAGAGGAAAAAGTCAGCCACTATAGTAAACATAGAAGTCAGGCAATGGTAGCTCACACCTTTAATCCTAGCATTCAGAAGGCTGAGATTCATCCAGATCTCTGAGTTCACGGTCACATTGGGAACAGAGCCAGGCGTGGTGGTACACATCTTTAATCCCAGCACTAACCGTAGAGGTCTGGAGGTCTGTACAGACAAACAGGAAGTGATGTAGCTGGGCAGAGACAGGAAGTAAGAGGGCAGAGACAGAAAGGCATATAGGTGTGGGTATACAGGAAGTAGGTCTCTGTTTTGGAGACTGAGGTGTTGGTGAGGTGAGATTGGTTATGGCTTGTCCTATTCCTCTGACCTCTCAGTTTTAACCCCAATATCTGGCTCCAGGTTTTTTTTTTATTAATAAGACCATTCAGTTATATATATGGAGGAAAAAATATATATTGAGAACAACTGGCTTAAAGAGATGTGACGAGAACAGCATCAGGTAAAGGATACATACTACCCTCTAAGACAGGTCACTGCTTTCTTCCTATCTCTAGAAAGACAGTGTTTGGCCTGCTGGAAATAGATTAGGAGTAGACAGGAACTCATTCTCTCATACAGCTACATCTCAGTGACAATTACAAAGATGTATGATACCTGTTTTACAGTGGGTCCTGTGTGTTAGGAGCATAAGGTCAATTTTCTTAATGCCATGAACACTGTCACCTCTCCATTTATAGGTAAAACTTGGTCTTTGAAAGGCATAGTGACGTGGCCAGACACTTGTAGCTTGTTCATGATAGAGCGGAAATTTGAATTAATGACTTTCTGTTTCCCAAGCCCGTGTTCTAGTCTTAGTTAATTAAACATCTACTCATCTACTGGTTTGTTTAAATTGCCTTGTGCTTGGAGTGTTATCTTTTCTGTAACCAGTGGGCAGACTAAAGTACTTCTGCAGCGTAGGTTAAATTTCTACTTATCCATCATTGCAAAACAGACATACCTTGCATATGTCCACACAAGCACTATTACAACATCCTATAGTAAAAGAATATGAAGTACTTTTGTGGAAAATAAGAAGCAACAGATATATTTAATGAGAGAGTGGTACATTGCTTAGACATTTAAGAGAGAACATACTTGTGTTAATAAGAAAGGTTAACTAGAAAGACAGGGATTGGAACTAGAGAGAGCTGATAACTTCTAATCCAAGTGAAAGAAATCAGGGCTGAAACAAAATGTTGTAGACAGCCTAGAAAACAAAGGGAAGGAGTGAGGTGTATGATATATAATCACTAGACTTGGCTGATTGGTTGAGAGGGAAATGATATGCACAGTTTTCTAGCTGAATATACTCAATGTATTCAATGGATTGACGTATCTCAATGAAAACATGAAAAAGGGAACAGATTTGAGGAGGAAGTGTGCAGCCAGCTATTACATATGTGTGAGATATGGAGGAGGGAGAAGACACAGCCAAGGAGATGGTGAGTCAGTATATGGTACAACCAAATCCCAAACATTTGATATCCAACACATTTGATCTGCAGGGAGTTTCAGTTCCTCACTATTTGTTGCTTTTGACTCATGAAGCTGGCAGTCAAATAGATTTATATACAACACTTCTCAGAAGAACATACCTCCCATGGCAAGACAAAGTCCTCAAAATTCTTTACTTCAGTTGAAAAACAAGCTTTTCAGTTGCTGATTTGTTTTCATTTGTTGTAGAAATGCTATGTATTCAATGCTCACCAGCGTGGTTCTCACCCAGTGGTTTCATGGTTCCATGATCACAGTGACACAGCAGTCTGGCATTGCTTTCTGGATTTTGTCAGCACCTAACAATCAGCTGAGTCTTTAGAATTGACTGTGAGCTTCATGGAACACATTATTGCTTTCTGATAAAGGAGAAAGCACAACATAATTCTGACCGACACTGAGCCACACTGGAATAGTGAAATGATGCTCCACTCTACAGCATCATATTTACCAATTCTCCTCACCCTTACTCAGTGCTGACATCATATGCAACTTGAAAGTCCTTTGGAACTATACTGAAATTTAAAATAAAAGGAAGAAAGGTACTATTAATGATTTTGCAATCTTCTTCTGTAGTTTGTTGTTGTTCTTGTTCAGATGGCATTATGAGAAATCATAGAAGCCCTTCTTGATTATAGATGCTATATCCATCATCATGTATATCAGAACTTTTGCCTCTTCAGACAAGTCTTTTGAGATAGTTGGGATGTATTCAAGAGATTTATAAGTGGTAAGATTGTCTCTGCTAAAATCTCAGCAATAAGAGTTTGGTCATTAGTGCTCTCTAGTGGAACAAGAATTTTGTGCTGAACTCTGCAGATCTGTTTAAGAAAGCTTGTTTCCAGAGAAGTTCCTGTGGTACTCAGCACGATCTGTGCCCAACTCCAAGGCTTCACTGTGGTATAGAATGCAGGCCCTCGGTATTGGAGCAGATTTCTTATCACTGTGAACATGGTATGATGTTTTGATTGCACATGTTTTGGAGTGAGTAATGTGTCACCCTGTTCATCTGCCCAAGGCCTTGTATCTGTGGCTCACCTATGAGCACTGGGACAACTTGACTTCAGACTCAGCTCTTCTGTTTTAATCTCTTGGATTCTCTTGTCTTATTAGTCTTCAGTTACACATAATTGTGATTCTAAGGTTATTCAATTGTAGATCAACGTGAATAATGAGCCCAAGACAATTAAGTTAGTTTGCCAAAAGTAATCTAAGTGTGAACTGAGAAAAAATTCAAAATCCTCAAACAAGTGAACATTGGGAAAGTTATCTGAAAGAAAACCCCATTGGCATGCTTTAAAAAAACAAAAACAAAAACAAAAACAAACAACAAAAAAAACGGATTTCACTCAGATTTTTTTCAAGTTGACATTCTTTGTAACATTTCAAAATTCAGCACATTAGAAAACCTGAGTGATTGATATATAAGATATGTAAATGTGACTTTAAAAATGAGAAAAAAAGCTACGTAGGACAACTTGTATTTTTGTTATTCTAGCTCATTTGCATATTGCAAAGCCAAGAACAGTCCCTCCTTTCCTCTCCCCCGTCTGCCTTTTTTCCTCCATCTTTCAGAAATTCCTTACTCACATTTGATTTCCCGACATCCATTTCCCATTCATTCACTACAGCTTCGCCTACCATGCCTCAGTGCTGCCATGCGACCGCCTCCCCCTTGTCTCTTTCTGATCACTAAGGATCTTAGTTCTTTCTTGGGGTAAACAAGTGACTGCTCCGAAACAAAACTCATAAGATATAGAGAGCAATGGTGTGTAGTGAATTTTAAAGACAAGGCAGAGATTTAACAGAAAGAAAAAGTTGATGGAGAGGGCTTTCCAAAACAATTGCAAGCACCAAAAAGCAGAAGGCAGGGAAGAGTGGAGAGCTATCTCCAGTCTGGATAAAGTGGAGCAAGGAGAGGGCTGTTCAAAGGAACTGCATGCCATAGAAAAAATATCACTTTGAAAAAACTGGTCTCCCTTCACACCCACTGACAGATCAAGCATCTTGGACTTTGGACCTCTAATGGTCCTAGTTTTTCAACTACTCTCATATCAAAATACTTCTGCTGTTTGAATAGCAATCTCCATCTAAAGGCCAGGTTCACTATATAAATAACATGCAAGAATGGTTCATATGGCACTATGTTTCACAGTAACAGTGGGTTAGGCTATGTTGTCAACCACCGTGGTTTTATTTTATCAACATAGACAATACTCAACTCAAACCCCCCTTTCTATTATTTCTATGATTTTGGGGCCTCCCAAACTTGTAGTTTTCCTAGGAAATATTACCTATGGTAACATGGGTCACATCAACCCTAAAGGCTATTTTAAAACCATCATACTAGGAGCTATTTCAGTAGGAGTTGAATCCCTAGAGAGTTCTTATTAGTGGGAAATTCTCCTGTATCGAATCTAGCTTATGCAGTCTTATTAAAAACTGTGGTGATGGGAAATTAATGCTGTTACAGCATCTGGAAAGATTGGTCCCATGCCATAATTGGGAGTAGGCAGGATCCCGCATTTCACAGAGTTTCTTACCCAACACCTGTAAATATCAAACGTTACCTTGGACACTGTATCCTAAATAAAAATATTTCCATCTTGTTCCAAAAAGGATTTGACAAGGTTTTATGCACCACAATACAATGATTTATGGCAGTCAATGCCAGGTTTAATCCCTCCAGATTAATGCACTAATAGATATTTATCCAGCAAAGAGACTTAAGACCTGGTGCAGTGCTAGCAACATTCTTGATTCAAAGTTATTTCGAGCACTGACTCCCAGTGACCAGGAGAGCAAGAAACCCTAGTCTCAGACCCAAAATAATGCCCTAAAAAACAAAGAACAAGCAAACAAAGCAAAACCTACCAAGGGGTGGAAAAAACATGGTCCTACTGTAGAACATGAAAATGTGATGAAATGCAAAACAACAAGCTGTGTTAGAAGGGATAAATGCTGCAACCAGGGGTGGAGGATCTGAGGAAAAGAACTAACATAAATAACCACACAAGGTAATATTCTGACTATATTCTAAAGGCAAAAAGAACTGGCCACAGTAATGTATTTGGTAAGTCTTGCCTCTTGGGGAATAAGGGTTAATAATTATGTAACACCCAAACACATGCAGGTACATATGTATCTATCCAGTACATAATACACTAAGATAAGAACATGTTGAATTTGTCACCTGATAATTATTTTTTTCTATAGCCACTGGTCTTGACTTTTTTTCTTGTATTAAATGGCTAAATTACTTAAGATGGAATACTGGTGGTCACTATTTTCTACCTATGCTGTGTCTCTTTCTTGCTACATGCATTTGGCTTGTTTTGGCTTGTTTGTCCACAGCCTCGATGGCCCTAGACATGTCCCCAATGTCATCATGTCTTGTTCCCATATTGTGAAAGATGTTAGCACCCTTTTTATAGAGAGACTCTGGCAATTCAAAATATGTTGTTTGGTTAAGAATAATGATAAATGCCTTATTCCCCAAGAGGCAAGACTTACCAAACTCAGCTGAATTCAGTAAAATATGTATTAGCTATTAAAAGATATAATTGGATGATAGAAACCACAGTTGCTTTCATTCTACAAAAAAACCCACTAG
Source organism: Peromyscus nudipes (assembly GCA_902168325.1). Taxonomy (NCBI): domain Eukaryota; kingdom Metazoa; phylum Chordata; class Mammalia; order Rodentia; family Cricetidae; genus Peromyscus; species Peromyscus nudipes. Next base: position 28,973 of record CABHPH010137523.1, read on the forward strand.
TGAACTTTTTTGATGTTTCTGAGGTTATATGTTTGAGTTGGCATAATAATATGTATGAGTTTGGCTTAGCTGTAAACTTAGAATTGTGAATAGTAGATATAAGATACATGGGTCGAATTTTGAGACCAAGTAAGTCATTAGATTACAATGAATTTGTAATCTTACTCTTGTCTAAAGTCAGTGAAGTGGTAGAACTTGCTGATGTCTTTTGATTAATCAGAAATACCATAAGAACATGCATATAGAGCACAAACTTGCAGGATTGCAGGAGGAATAAAACAAATGCAAAGTTTCAAGGAAAGTAACATCATTTATGCTATTGAAGGCTGACTTCCACATCTACAAGAGTTCAATTTCATTGGCCATGAATTCACAATTTCAGAAATTGGCATTTATGTTCTTACAAATGTGACACTCTTCTCAGGGACAGACGGTGCTCACTCTATTGATTAACACAACTTATGAAAGAACACAGAAAGATGAATACATGCCTGAGTTTAAAATGTAACAGTAACAGAGACATTAAGATCACTTTTTCCTCATGATCTTGAAGCATTCAATTATGATTGATTTCATACTCACACACAAATGCAGTGTTTGTGTAGAAATACTGCCTCGCTAAATATTCACTTTCTCAAATCCTTCTGCTATCCTCTGGTTTGAGGAAAATCTGGGGAATTGAGCAGTAATTAAATGATAATGTTTTGTGATCATGTAAATGTTACTGTGAAGGAACAATTCCCAGAGATGAGGGAGTACCTATGTAGAGAGACGCCTGATGAGAAATGTAGGCAGTAGGTTGTCCAGGCAAGCTGGTGATAACAATGGCACATAGATCCCCTGAAGATAAGAGAGAAACAACAGAAGGGGGAAGACAGAAGAGAAGGGAAAAGGTAAGTATCCAGGGAGACACTGAATGGGCAGAGAATTCTATTCACCAGGACTGAGGAAGCTATCCTGCCATTCAGCTCAAAAAGCCCTAAAATTGCAGCAGCACAGCTATAAAGTGGCTAGAAACAAACACCATTACAGGCCTGAAGTGGCAGTAAGGGAGAGCACTAAGTGCCAGGCAGAAGAAATGTAGGGACAGTCTGCCCTGACTTGCCAGTCTCTCTCCGAAAGAGGCTCTTCTGCTTCCATGATGGGGAAGCATAAAGAGACAGAACGCTGGAACATGCAATGTAGGAAGCTGATAAGCCACAAGCAACAGAGCTAACTCAGGAAGGAAGCCGATTCAAGAGACGAGGCTGCCAGAAGGCTTCGTCAAACAGCGTTCCTGTATCGTTCAATATGAAGGTAGCCAGAGAAAGCAAGCAAATTGTCAGACTAGGTCTAGAAATAGAAATAGAGGAATTAGGAGGAAAGAGCGATGATATGTGGGAAAAGGGTCTGTAATAGATTTAATAAATGTGGGTCACCAGAATTAATTAACCTGATTTGAAGGGGAACACACACACACACATGCATAGATTCAACTCTGTGTGAACTCTGTCCATGAATAACATACAGGGACTGGCTTCCAGCATTCGACTAATTATGCTTTTATATTACTTTCTTGAGTAAATAAGAAAGTATCTTTTTGATTGGAAGGGTAATGTATGTTTAGTCAAGAAACTTTGGAAAACACATGAACACCACTAGAAAAACCCAACCAGAGGGAGCCCTGCCACAATCAGATGTAATGACTGTGTTTCTTCAAATTTTCTACACATTTTTTTTCCTGAATTGAAAACTATAAAGAATTAACTTTTCTAGGAAGATTTTATGGCTATTTTCTCCTGCTATTAAAACAGCTTAAAAGCAATGTGGGTGCAGTATGACAGGCAGAAAAGAAAACAAGAAATAGATTAGGGGGTGAGGAAGAACTAAATGCAGGCAATGGACTCAAGTTATGAAAGACAACATAAAGATACATGTTTTTCTAGCTCTAAATCCATGATGGAATTTTTGCTTTTGGTGGTTGATAAGTCCATAAAAATATATTGCATAGTGATAGAATAAAATCCAATATGAAGTACCACAGCTTCTGCTCTAACTAGCTGCTCTAACTGTGTAGGAGTGGACTAGGCCCTCTGGATACTCAAGACAGTTGTTTAGCTTGAACTGTTTGGGGGACCCCCAGGCAGGGGGATTGGCATCCATCCCTGGTGCATGAGCAGGCTTTTTGGAGCCCAGTGCCAAAGGTATGTGAAACCTTGTGCAGCCTTGGTGCAGGGGGGAGGGGTCTGAATGTGCCAGGCTCTGCTGACTCCTCATGGGAGGCCTTGCCTTGGAGGAGGTGGGAATGGGGGATGAGTTGTGGGGGAAGGCTGGGGCGGGTGGGAAGAGGGAGGAGAGGGGAATCTGTGGTTGGCATATAAAATGAACAGAAAATTTCTTAATAATAAAAAAAGGGAAAAAGATTCAGACTGAAGAGACTAAAAATGAAAAGAAAAGAAAAGTATAGCCTTTGGGTCTGTTTTTTTTTTTTGGAATTTTATTTTTTTTTCATTTATTTATTTTACATCTTGGATGCAGTATCCCCTCCCTCTTCTCCTCCCAGTCCCTCCCCCTACCCCACCCCCTATTCCTGCCCTGCAATCCACTCCCCCTCTGTTTCTGTTTTTTCCCATGAGTATCAACAAAACATGGCATATCAACTTGCAGTAAGACTAAGCACTTTCCCATGGGCAAGGTGCACCAGTATGAAGAATAGGGTCCCAAAAGTCAGTAGAAGAGTCAGGTCTGGTTGTTTTATTATTATTAATAATATTATTTGCAACTTTTAAAAATAAAGCTTAAAATTTTAAGGTAATAGTTCTATTGGATGTACAATTTATTATGTGGTAGGTACAATTTTTTTTAAAAAAAATTATCTTGTACAGTTAAACTTTCACTAATTTTTGCCTTGAGAAAAATTAATATTTTTAAGTCACCATGTACATAAAGGCATCTATGTATTTTAAATTGTTACTCTCTTTTGGAATCCAAATGATCTTCAAAAGTTAAATTATTGAATTAAAGGACAATACTTTAATTGTGTTTGTATAATTTTCACATGTACTCACAGCGTGGTCATCTGCACAAGACTTGCACAAGATCAACCCAGTTAAAAATTCCTGCATGGAATGGGGAGCCACTCCCAAGGCCCAATCCCTAGTCTATGAGCTATTGACAGTTGACGGCTGATATGAGAGCAAGCAGTTGCTTTTCTTTGTAGGGGTTCCCACTGGCAGATTGCCCATCCTCAGAGGACAACTCCACAGCTATGCAGGTATGGACAACACTGTTAGGATTCTGTAGATTATAAAAAGCACACAGAGGACTTGAAGCTGGGAGAGAGCTATGCTGGGAGAGGGGCTTGGGAGGGGTTGGTGGGAAGTGTGACAGTGGAAATATTAAGATGCATCTATGAAATTTTCAAAGAAGAATAAATTAAAAATAGCCTCAAAGAGAATTGTCTTCAAGGAAAAGTGTTTCCAGCTTATTGCAGCTCACATTTTAAAATTAAATTTATCAGCCTATGCTATTGCTTACTTTCTGATTTATGTAATTGTTAGATTTCATTATATATAACATTATGTTCATTGGTTTAATCTGCAAATTTTAAAAGATTAAAATGTGTACATTTCTATTTCTTAAATTAATACAATTTAGTAACTTTTCTAAGTGTGGAAGCTTTTTGTAGCTCTGTGTTCTTTCTCTTGTTTTCTTTCTACTACGTAATGAGAAGTCCGTGAAATTCTACTCATGATAAATATCACTTTCCTGTGTGTTTATTTTTAAATTGCATTTATAAAGTCCAACTGTTTAGAAGTTTAAAGTTTTTATTTAATCTCTGGATTTTCCTGTGATTATTTTCCATTTGCTTTTCAGTTAAAAATTTTAACCTAGAAAGAATACATAGACTCAAAGCCAAACATATACTTTTCAATTTTCTTTAAAAGAAAACAAATTTTCTTTTTTCTCATGTGTGTGTGTGTGTGTGTGTGTGTGTGTGTGTATTCACATATGTGTGAATGCACATGAGTGAGCCCATGTGTGAGAATGTGTATTGAGGCCTGGGGTTGACATCAGTCAAAAATCTTACTGGATGACTCTCCAATACTCATTAAGATAGAGTCTCTCAATTGAACCCAGAACTGATTTATATGATATTCCTGCTGGACAAGATTCCCGTTTCTATCTCCCAAACACTGGGATTACAGGCAGCAGCCCTGTCAATGTGATATTTATGCTGGTGCTGGGGATGGGGACACTGGTCCTCAGACTTCCATGACAAGTACTTTACCAACTGAACACTCTCCCTGGCATCCTGTTCTATTTTCTTAAGGTTTTCAAATTTTGATTTACAAAAAGTATTTAACTTAAAATTTACCATAGTGTGAAGCATAATAAGTAGGGTACCCCTTTGTACTCCCACCCATTAATTTAGTTAATAAATATGTACTTGAATTTACATGCTACAATAAGTGTATGTTCTCTTGAGTCACACTCTGGCATAGGCATGCTAGTGTAAAGTAAACCTGGATGTACTCGTGTTTATATTTTTTTTGTTCAAGCGAATTCAAGAAGCCAGAAAGTGGCAGGGAGTGAGGTCATATATGTTCACATAGAGGTGATCACGGTGCTTCTGAACAGAAGTAAAGAGCGAAGTATGCAGAATGATCAAAGGAAAGGGGAAGATTGGTGGGATCAATCCACAGGAGGGAGGGCTGGAAAATGATGACAGTAGAAGGACTGTGAGGGGTGAGCCCAGAGGATGGGACTTTGAGGTTTCCACAGGACGGAAGTTGTGGGCAGTCAAAGATGCCGGCACAACTGAGGGTGAACGCCTCCTTGAGACTGGTTAGTGATGTGGTTACCCAGTTCTGTCCTGGGGTTGAGTTAGTCAAGGGCATGAAAACTGAAATGGTCTGCATAAAGAAAGCGGTGTGATCGAACAGAATTAAACCAGAAGGTCAACGCCAACTAAAAAAAAAATAGCATGTCTCGGGGAGCAGCTGAGGATAGCACCGAAGAGGGCAAGGAGTTCATAGACAGGATAACAGCAGACCCCAGCCCTCAGGAAGGAGGAGGAAGATGAGTCTCTAAACAGCAGTGGACAAAAGCCCCCCTCCCGACCCAGTGGGATGAGCCCGAGAAAGGTAGTACCAAGCACAGACGGCAGGCACAGTGACAGTGCTACAAGCTCTTGAAACTGGAAACTGGCCCTTGCTCCCTGCCTCCATATGTCTCCTCCTGATCCCCTTTCATCTCAGCAATCTGCTGCCTGCTCTAGATTTCTCACTTTGGCAAAGCAACCATTCAGCTTCTCTGGCTCTGTCCTCCTTCTCCCCATCCCACAGCTGATGGCTTCATTTGTGCCTCTGCTGGCTTCCGAAACGATTCTAGGAACTGACCTTGCTGTTTTGGCTAGAAGACTTACTTAGTATGTGTGTGTCGGTCTTCAGCCCTTAGGACTTACAGGGGAATCACAGGACTATCTCCCATCTTCCTCCCACTAATGGGCCAATTTTAAGAAACTGATCTTGACTTTAGTTACTGTATAAAATTAAACAGATTGATTTCTACTGCATAGTTTAGCTTTCTGGGAATTTTCAAGAAAACTGGATGGAATTTGGGGGGAAAACCACCAAGGAACCTAATTCCCAATCAGTCTCTTTAAGGACTTTTACTAAAATTGTATCTCCTTAACTGTTAGCCAAAGATAACACTCAAATTCTGGTTCTGATGAAATAGATCTTTATTGAAAATAACAAATTAAAAATCATTCTCTGATTAATGAGGTTGCAAGGCTTTTGTTATTTTCCCTTGTTTTATCTTTTTAAACTTCAAGAAGTGTTATACCCTCAGTCAAGGTGTATGAGTTTATTCCATTCTTGTTCTGTCAGACCCTCCTATGAAGTACATCACTATCCTGTGTACAGAGTTTGATATTTAGATTTATTTCAGGTTTGGCTTTTTGTGTTTGTCTTTGGTTCTGTTTTTAGATATAGGACTTTGGTCCTATTTGTTACTCTCTTTAGTGAAAATGTGATCTTGTAGTCGAGTCTCCACTTGTCTCCACTCAGTCAACATTTTGTTTCTTTGTAGAACTCAAGAACTCTGTAGCCTTCCCCACATTCCCAGCTGCTCAGCCACTCTTATACCATCACCCTTTGAGTGGTAGGTTTACTAGACATCAGCTGGGTTTGTTCTCAAAGTCATTTACTCCATTTCAATGGTTGCCATTTTAAATTTAAATAAACCTACTACAGACTACTCGTGTGTAGAGAAACAAACCAGAGACTATTTCTGTGAAAATTAAGTTGAATGCTTTGAAAAGTCTTGATAAAGTTGGGACATAAGTTGTGGTTGAGTTCTTTGTAGAAAAATGAAGGATCTGTAAACATGGGAGACTGAGTTTTGCCCTCTGAGAGCTTCAAAATTGAACTCTGCCTTAATGAATTCACAACTCGAAATGTTAAAGGATGAATTGTAAGTGTGAACTGAAAGAACTAAGTCAAGGCTGAACTCTAAAATCGGGTGAACTGACCTGCCAGTTCCAGCAACAGTGGACAGGGCTGAATGGACTGGATGTTCTCATCTACAGACTATCAGAAAATCTCAGTTCAGAGGCTGATATATTAGACTAAGATCTTGCTTTACCACTGTGGTAGCATTATGAATTTTAGATTTTAAAACAAAGGATAATAATAGCAAAACAAAACAGAACAACAAAAACAAAAACCTTTATATCTTAGAACATTCATTAGTTTACAAAAAAAAAAAAAAAACCCAACTTCTCTTCTTTTCAAATCCAAATTTCTAAAAAGAATAGATTGACTCCTTCATTTAGTAAACTCCAAGAGCCCAGGGTTAGGCAGAGAGTTCTGGACCATGCCAGGAACTGAGATGAGGAGGCCTCATCAGTCTCCCAGTTTCCTTAATTGACCTTACTATACATGGAGGCTGCTTCCTGCTTCAGCCTGCCTCCATTTTGCCCGCTATTCCACATCCTTTGTTTTGTCTCTCTTGCGGGCCTGCTTTGAATGTACTCATTTCGTGCAGAATTTGTGAATGAACCTCTTATGTTCTTTCTTTAATTTCCTGATTATAAAAGCAAAACATTGCTGTGATATAAAACTAAATATTAGACTCTGTCATGAAAGCAACTTCAAATTAAAAATCATGAATGAATGTTCCACCTAGTGGTTACCACTCACATCCAATTGATACTTCTGCTGTTACATGCTTAATATATCAGATAGAAATGGAAGAATATCCCTGTTCAGTTTTGATATACACAATGACTTTCTGCATAGGTATTATAAATATAATTTATGGTGACCAATGTTATTAGTGAACATGTTTTTGTTTTTGTAGTTGAATCCTAGTATCTGAATTTGTGCTAGTTTATGTAAATGGTCTGCCTTTCTTATTGCTTAATATTATCTTGCTTTTATACTTAAGCTTTTATTTAAATTCAAAATAAGAATTTCACTTTTTAATACATTTACATGCATTGTCCAGGACTTTGTACATGCAAAGCAAGTGCTGTACTACTGAACTACCTTTCACCTTCCTGACCACTTAAAGCAAAAGTAAAATAGATGATTTCCCAAGACCATACATGTTAAAGAATGTATTCCTTGTTTCCTCACAAATAAGTGGCTTGGCCTAGAATTCTTAGCTCATATCTTTATCTTAGGAGAACTTCATATTTCAGCTTATGTTTCAGAATTTACTTTTATGAAGCAAAAGTATGAAGTTATGTTTAGTTTTTATAGGTATTGTTGCTTTTTTTCTTCATCTATGAACTAACAGGCCTCTGGCCTATGTCTAGGACTGATTGCCCAAAATTAACTTTGTTAGAGCAAATTTATCAAGGGCCAGCAATATAGAGAACACAGGCACTGGCGTCTTCTTCTAAAGTCATAAAACTGGATTTTCTTGGTGTAAAACTGGCTGACTCTCGCATAATAGTAAATGTGTAGATGCTGATAAGCAGTCTTCAGACTTATGAAGCAACATAAATTTAGAAAGACTTTGGCAAAAGTACTAAGATACATTATTCAACTCTGTTTTAAGACTTATAAACATACCTACTTTATGATTCCAAGTTATGGTATATTTGTACATAACAATGATTTATAAGCACACTCATGCACACCATTTAATTTGAGTCTCATCACAAGTGTGGGGGGATGCTAGTTTACTGTACATTTTATATATAAGGAGCAAGAGCCCCAAAGTGACTCAGTGACTCTCCCAAATTTAACCACTAATTGAGCTTTTGATGCCAGATATGATTAGTTGTACCCATTGTGTTGAGATTTTAGTGTAATTTATATAATTAAGAGCCTGAGAACATAGATAATTCATGTGAGCCAAGATAAGGCAGGATTTGAGCCCAATGTGTACTGAGATATATCCTGCCCACTGTAATCCTACTGCCTTAGGTTTATTAGCCAGACATCCCCTACCTTGTTTCTGTACAATATCCATTTTAAATATAAACTTTCTGGAAAAAAATCACAACTTGTTTTTCCTTAGAGGGGGAGACATTTGAGCATTAATTAATAAATGTGGAAGAAAACAAGAACTGGTGTGAGAAATGTGCACCGGCTAAGAGAAAAAAGAGAAACAGTGTTCTCTGAAAAGAACAAAACAAAGTGCTTTATTTCTTATTATCCAGTATTGCCTCTACTTGAAGGCACGATCACCTAGTTAATGGGTTATTATTTATATCTGTTGAATTGTCACCTAAAATTGAGTAGGCCTGCTATCATTTAAATATATTTTAAAACTGATGACCCTTATAAATATGTAAAATATAAACTCCAGAAGATTTTTTGTGTTAAATAATTTACAGCAATGTAAAAATTATAGCATTTTTCTATACATAGCACACAACTTTTTTTCACACGTTACAGTGCAACAAGTGTGTTAGATTCTGTAGCACATTCAAATTAACAAGTCTGCTGTTTGATTATTGTGTGGTAGCCATCATGATTAAATATGCCCATAGTAAAAAGGTTTTCTACATGTATGTAGGGGTTGTATTTTCCTTTGGTGGCTTCTTGATCCCCATTTCCTACCAACTGATGCTCAAAAGGACAGGTGACAACTTCACAGCTTAAGAGTTGCATCACTCAAGAGAAGCCCTAGACTTGAGATGGTGACTTCTGAATACCATCATGTCTCACCCTGCTCTGGAGGAGAGCACTGTGTTCCAAAAGTGTGTGCTATACAAAAATCATTGGAAGATTTGACTCAAAATAAAAGTCTAAGTTAGCACTTCTACAATGCAAAACAGGGGTGCAGAACTGTCTTCCATCAGTCCTTTGCAGTAAGTTTATCACTGTATTAAGAAATAATTTCTGACTACATAAAATCAATAGCAGCTGTAGTTACAAAAGCCAGTCAACATTTAAGCACTGAGTAGGTACATGAGCCGCTACTCCAATGTCTTCTGAAGATAAAAGATTCAGTTTTCTTTAAGAGTGTGGCTCCTAGTAGGCTGAATGCACTCCAGTGGATAGCTCCACACCCAGAATTAGATGAAGAACAAAGATTGAAATGGATGGGTTGTTAAATTAAACAAACAAAACAAGCAAATATAAGGGAATTGAAGATGGAGGGTAGGAAGGTAGATCTAGGAGGAGTTGATGAGAGGAGATGGGGATGAATATGATCAAAATACATATGAAATATTGAAGGAATTTAAAAAATATTTACTTAAAAAGGACTATCCACTAAGGAGAGGCTAATTTTAAAAGTCAGTAGTATATATTCACATTGATTTTATGAACTTTTTCCTTTTTCGTACAATATTTTACAACTAGTGACTCTCTTTGTGAGTTTCACTATTGGAAATCTGTTCCAACTTTCAAAACACGAAGTAAATAGGTATGTCACACAGTGATCAGTTTAAGAAACTCTTAGAACTTACCTGTGACTCTGTGTTCATATTGTAACCATTGATGTTTCTGAAGAATAATCAACAAATAAATTGTTAACCACCTATCTTAATCAAAACATGAAACAAATTTGAGATTCATACATGCCTATCATTATATATAAACACACAAATTATTTTACGCTATTCATAAAAACTCTTGGGTAATTTGTTTGTTAGACAAAATTAAAACTCAGACGTAATGAAATTCTTGATACAAATAAAGCATACACATTAAAAATATAATTATTGCACTAAGGTGGTCAAAATAGATATTCTCCATTAGTACTTACCCGATACAGGCACATTTTGTGCAAACACTATATAATATAAATGGGATATAATATATACATGATTTACAAATGATATACAGATTTTATGTAATATATTAATATACATTTTTTAGTACTTTCATAGATTCTCCTCTTTTATAGACTCTGGTTTTAAATGGAGTCCTGGTCCTTTTAAATGAAAACAACCAACAATAAAGAGTGTTGCGGAAATCTAGACACTAAAAAGGCTGGACAATACTTCTTCAAAAAGAAATAGATCTGTCCCCTGCTCAACGATGATTCAAACATTCATTATCACTCAAGTAACTGCCAAGCAATTGAAATCTCTCTAATTGCGAGTCCCTAAATGTAGCTTATTGCCTTCCTCTAGCATCCGCTGACTTCTCTGGGTCATTTCATTCGCACCTCTCTTTCCAGCCATCTGGGATCTCCAGCACGGCAAGCTTTAATGCTGAACACCTGGCCTGACTGTGTTTGCTGCTCTCTTTCACCTGCCAGCCCTTTGTTCCTCCCAAGATTGAATGAGCCCTACAGGTCCTGTCAAGCACACACACACTGCAGCTTTTCCTGTGCTCCGTCTCCCGCGCGACTCCTTAAGTCTGCTAAATCCTTTCATTATTTTGCCTCACCCATCTAGATGCTCCATCTACTTTGTGATCTCTAGATGCTAAAAATCCACATGAGAGTTATCCACATGTGATACCTCTAGAAGACTGGAGTGGAGAGAGGAAAAACACAACTGAAAATAAATCACGCCGAGCCACTCTGCCCTTGTTGGGAAATAGTTGTAAATTACCTGGTGGTAGCTCAAATTTGAAAATTCAGGGTAGGCTATTTGAAAATATATGTAATCAGTGGGAGAGTGGGGTTAAGTAGCTATTCTATAAATTAGATACC
>CABHPH010137524.1:4115-25129 GCA_902168325.1 Peromyscus nudipes
AAAGACAGATACACAGGAAGTAGGCCTCTTTCTGAGGGGAAGGACAGTAGCGGCAGTGAAGGGTAAGAAAGGGTTTTTAGCTCTTAGCTACTGCTCTGACCTCTTGGGCTTTTAACTCTGCAATTGGCTCTGTGTTTCTTATTTAATAAGACTGTTCATCTACATAGTATACTAGATTATTGTATCATTATAATGACATAATGTGCCTGTGTACATTTGTCAAAATCCATAGGACACAGACTACGAAGAGTGAAGATTGTGGTAGGCTATGGCCTTTTGGTGACACTGTGATGTCCTCTCAACTGAAGCTACATATCACAGTGATGGGATAAGTCATGAATGTATGGAAATGGGATACAGTTTTGAACTCTCCATAAGTTCCATTCAGTTTTGCTTTAACCTAAAGTTGATTTATGAATAAACTTCATTAATTTATTAATAAGTAAAAACTTTAAAAATATAATTATAAATTGACATTCTTCACAAATACTTCTTAAGAAAACATATTAAGGGCCAACCATGAAATTAATAGTGTACACATTTGGTCACCTTAAGACTGGAAACTTTGGGGGACTAGGAAGATAGTTAAGTGGGGAAGAGCACTGATTGATCTTCCAGAGGACTTGGGTTCAATTCCCAACACCCACATGGAAGATCGCAACCATTTGTTAACTCTAGTATCAGGAAATCTAACACCCTCTTCTGGCTTCTGCAGGTACCAGGCACATAGTTGGTGCACATATACTTGCAAGAAAACACTTGCAGATATTAAAAAAATAAAACAAAGTACTAAGATGTTTTTAATTGGAAACTTCTGGCATTGACATGTGTTCCATTCCTATAACTCCAGTATTCAGAAGATTGAATCAAGAGCATTGCAAAGTCAAGGCAAGCCTGAACTATAGATTAAATCTTTGTCTAAAAGAAAAACAAAGCAAATGAACAAAACAACAAAAGACTAAGGATCTAGCTTAGTATAAGATGTCTTGTTTAGGGCTGGAAAGATGGCTCGGAGGTTGAGGGCACTGGCTGCTCTTCCAGAGATCCTGAATTCAATTCCCAGCAACCACATGGTGGCCCACAACCATCTAAAATTAGATCTTGTGCCCTCTTCTGGCAAGCAGGCACACATGCAGGCAAAACACTGTATACATAATAAATAAAGTGAGGTCTGGTCTACTATGCAAAAAGCCCCACATTGGATCCCCAGTACTGCAAAAGTAAATTTTAAAAAAATTGGAAATGTCTTTCAATAAAAGATATAATAAACAAATATAAAATTCAAAAAACCAATCTGCTTCATATAGTCTATACAGTTTAAATAATCTGTGATACTCACCCGTTAAGAACAATATAGATGCAGGGCTGAAGAGATAGCACAGCATTTAAGAGCACTGGCTGCTCTTCCAAAAGACCATAGTTAAATTCTCAGCTCTCACAACAAACAGTCTGTAATTTGAGTCCCAGAAGGTACAATGCCTCTGCAAGCACCAGACACACACATGATCCACAGACATACCGGCAAAACACTCGTTAACATGAAATAAATATAAAAAACACAAAATAAAAGTATTTTTAAAAGAAAACATAGACAAATAGAACAGAAAACTAGTAAAGAAAACAAGCACATACTTCATAAAGGGAAACCCATGGAGACAATAGAAATAGAAGAGACATGTGACCACAGCATAAATCAGACTACAATGAGGTATCATTTCACCAATTCCAAAAAATAGACAAAGTCTGAGATTACAACTGTGTAGTATGGATGTGAAGAAATGCCGATTTTCTGTATAGTCATAGGGGGATAAACTGTCCAAACTACTCTAATGATTAACGTAGTAGTATTTTGTATAGTTATGATAAAAAATAATAATCAGTAAAGAAACTTTTCAGAGTGAACCTAAATATTGTATACAAAATGTTTAGTAAAACATTGTCTGTAACTTCAATGTCTATTAGCAGGAAATATTGAAGCAGCTTTTGATATAGAAATTCAATGAAGCACTCTGCAAATGTAAATGAGTAAAGCCTATGTGGGTTATCAAAAGGCCAACTGAAAACCACAGACATAAGAGAGAAATGGAATGCTACCTAGTGCATATATGGTGCAATGTTATTTATATCGGCCTAGAAAATGGCAAGTATGCTGTGTGTTGTGTCAGGACACACAGTTGTCCCAGCATGTAAAACTTACAAAGGGATAGCGAGTAGGCAGTCGAGATCTGTTGCTCTGGTTTCTTTCAATCCTAATTCTTTTTTAACTTAAAGCACACAAAATATTCTTTTAAATTTTCTAAATGTGGATCAGTGAGATTGCTCTGTGGTTAAAGGTGCCTCTGCCTAGCTTAATGACCTGAGTTTGGTCGCTGGGACCTACATGGTAGAGGAGAGAATTAACTCCTGCAAATTGCCCTCTGAACTCCACACATAATCCATGATAAGCACATGTCCGCTACTGTAAATTGGGACAAGAACCCATGGCGGGAGAGCTCATAAGTCCCTGTGGTGAAACTAGTAGTATCATTCTGCTAATATTAAACTGCCCTCTAAATTCATAACTCTCTACCTGTAGATTAGAAGAGCTCTCAGATATCATCTGAGAAGTTTCTTTGTGTAGTGGGTGGGGATTAGCACAGAAACCCACAGTGGTCAAAGTCCAGAGAACACGTGCCAGCAGAGTGTTCAGTCACAAATGGAACATCTACATTCCATCCCATCCCCGTGGTTCAGGAGGCATGTCAGAAAAGGGTGCAAAAAGGTTGTAAGAGCTAAGGTCAGGAGGACTTCCATCTTCTGCATACAACAGGACCCTAGCATTCATGAGCTCGGAACAGCTGTAGCTGCCTATACAAGACCTGCACAATATTAAACCAATCAATACTCCCACATTCTAGCCTGGAGCAGAAAGGGGCTCATGAGCTCCCACCCCTAACAGAAGAGCTGTGGACAACTGATGGTTTCTGGGGGAGGGAGAGTCAGTTAGCTTTAAGGTAGCTGGACCACACTCCAGTGGATGGCCCTAAACCTAGGAGTATATGGGAAGCATGCATTGGAGTTAATTGAGGTATTCTAAATAAAAGGTGGGGCATAAAGTTGGGGAGGTAAGGGGTGAATCTTGGAGGAGTTGAGGTAAATATGATGAAAATATATTGTATTGTATTCTATTGTATGAAATTCTCAGAGTTAACTTTAAAAAGAGGTCATGTTTATTTAAAAAATAATTTGGGGTATCTGGTGTTTTTTATTATCCAGAAACATAACAAATTCCAACTACTGAGAAGAGGGTTGACCCCACCAGTTGCCACATTTCCCGACCCTGGAAGAACAATCTTCCTGAGTTTCATGGAACATGAGAAGTTTTTTTTTTTTTGAGAGCATAATGACTGAAACCAAAGGGAGTAACACTTGGCACTGGAGCGAGAAGCTAATTTGTAAGGAAAATACATATCCACAAATTCCCCAAATGATGAACCAGAAAGAACGCCTCAGGCATCCTCTTTCCCTGTTCAGTACAGACACAGGTGAAACCTAGCAGAAACTGCGTGTGCCAATCACAGTGTTCTGTCTACTTCCTGAACTCTGACTAGTTATTAAATCAAGTTCCAGTCAGGAAGCAAAAAGCCAAATTATGCAGACAGATGCCTCTGAAGGTGCGTGAGTCATGACAGCAAAGGGAAGCCTATGTTTTCCCCCCGAATGGAGGAGTTCCTTAGTCCTAAGGAGAGGGTCGAGAGTAATGAGCCATTGTTTTGCATCTTGCATCAGGTCTTGGAAGGTCTCTGCAGAGGAGACAAGGACCAGCCATGCAGTTCTGCTGGCAGACTGTCCATAGACTGAATCACCGCAAAGGAAAAGGAGGAGTCCACTACTCCATGGAGAAATGTGCTCAAGTCACACATCCTAATCGCTGATGGACTTCTCTATTCCCTCATTGTTGGGCTGTTACTCACTCTTCATGGACTGGATTTTAGACAGTCCCAGACAGAATAAGCCTCGTGCATCTTTGCATTGGAAAGAAGGGAGGAAAGAAGATGTTCTATCTTCCTTTCTGTTGCTGTCATAAAACATTCTGGCCAAAAACAACTTGAAGTTTATTTGGTTTACACTCCCAGTTCACAATCCATCCTAAAGAGAAGTTGGGGCAGAACCTTAAACAGAAACTAAAGCAGAAACCATGGGACAATGCTGCTCTCTTGATCCATCTCTGATTCTTGCCAAACTCACTGTCTGATACAGCCTAGTCCCACCTGTCTAGAGATAGTAGGACCAACAGGGAGCTGGGCCCTCCCACATCAATTAGCAGTCGGGACAGTGGCCACAGACATGTCCATAGGCCAATCAGATCTACACAATTCTTCAACTGAAGTTCCCTCTTCCCAGGTGACTAGGTTGTGTCAAGCTGACAAGGGCAAAAACAAACCAGGATGGGCAACCACACCATGTCCTTAGCCTGCAAAGGTCTCACTCCCAGCACACAAAGGCAGACCTGAGAGAGAAGGCTATTCCTAAGATCTGCCATCCTTCATTCGAATTATAATTGTCTTTACATTCACCAAATTCTAAAAAGTAGATTAAAAAAATCCAGACATTTAAACAAAAGTGCAAAGTTATGTGAAAAAAAAATAGAGACCAAGCTTTTCATTATGAAAAATGCTATATTTTAGGAAAATAAGTAACTAAATAAACTACTTTTAAACCCTATTAAAAACATATTCTTGAGGGCCGGGCGGTGGTGGCGCACGCCTTTAATCCCAGCACTCGGGAGGCAGAGATAGGCGGATCTCTGTGAGTTCGAGGCCAGCCTGGGCTACCAATTGAGTTCCAGGAAAGGTGCAAAGCTACACAGAGAAACCCTGTCTCGAAAAACCAAAAAAAAAAACATATTCTTGAAATACAATACAAAAGTAACAAAAATGACAGAGAGCAAGTTACTCATTTTTTTCCCAATGCTTAGGACAGAGGCTTTATACAATGTAGTCATTATTATACCCCTAAGGTAGAGCCACAACCATGGCCTTGCAAGTTACTGACTCTTATGCAATTGTGGGCACTCAATTTCCAAATGACTTACTATAGTTTTTTGAATTTTTATTATAATATCAAAGCCAAGAAAGTTTATAAAAACAAATTAGGAAAAATTCTGTGTTTGAAAGAATGGAGCACCTGCAGGGTACCATCTAACACACACACACACACACACACACACACACACATACACACACACTCACACACACCCTCACACATGTTATAACATGCTTTAGTTTGTTTTTGTTTTTACTTGAAAAGGACATGATTTAGCTACTACTCAAAATGATGACATATTCATGCTCTATCCCTTGTCCTAACCTCAGGGATCTTTACTAGAGAAGTTCTTCCTGGAGTATTGGGATTCCAACACCTAAACCCTTTCTCAGTAGCTTGTGGGCTTTGGAGCACCCATGGAGAGACTCCAAAGACTTTGGTATGGATCATTGTCCCCCTGTGGTATGACAGAAGGATACTCTAGCACCACCTGTACTTACCTCTTGGAGTTTTTCAATGGCTCTTCAATTCTTTAGAGCGGTCCTATGATTCCCAGCCAAAGCTAGTGTCTCAGATGGAGCAGTCACATGTCAAGATCCATGTCTCATGTCCCCACTCAATCCCAGCAATCTGCTTAGGTCTCCCACAGACCCATCATCTGGACAGGTCCAAAATCTACTCTATAGTGTTCAATGAAATTACTTCTAATTCTCTTTTCTTGGTAACAAATGCTCCCCAGTCTAATCTAAGGAGGATATGGTGGTGGTGGTGGTGGTGGTGGTGGTGGTGGTGGTGGTGGTGGTGGTGGTGGTGGTGGTGGTGGTGGCTCTAGGTGATGCTTGTAGTAGTGGTAGTTCACGGCAATAGCTCACTGTGGTAGTTATGGTGGTGGCGGTGGTCGTCTGTACCATCATTTGGTACAACAGAACTGAAGGGCAAAAGAAGGGCTGAAGATTGAGTTCAGTCCCATGGTCAGTGATTTCATCAGTCATTACTACATAGTGAAACCTCTGAACAATGAGGCCTGGAGGAGTCAAAATAGATGAACATTGTGATGTGGAATGAGAGTGAGACTCACTTAGCCTTCAGGGAGACAACGTGGAAATTAGGCATCCAGGCTCTATCAGATCTTGTCCTCTGTGTAGCCTTGATTTTAAAACCTAAATCATAATATTTTCAGTGAAGTTTGCAAATCATTCCAGAGAATAATTGAACCTGCACCAGAGGGAATTGTGGGTGTCCCCAAATTAACTGTCACCAGAAGCACAAGAACCGCTTTGGGCTTGTTACCGGCATCTGACATGACAATATTCTTCTTGTGTACTTCAGTGTGTAGAGTCTGATGCTGACTCTCGATAGTAGGTGTTAGTGCTATGATGTAACAGAGACAGAACAAGAAACAAAAGACCAAGTTACCTAGGCCTTGCAGTAGTAGTAGATATTGGCAGCAATGGGTATTATTGAGATTGGCAAAAATATTCCCAACTGGGTTTGAAGTTGGTTGTACAACTCCATAAATAAACTTCAGAAAAAATTTATTAAATTGTATACTTTCAATGAGAGTCATTTCTTTTATTTTATACTCAATAAAGCCATTTTAAAAATAGTAATAATGAAACAGAAAGCTGAGCACCCCATCTTCTTCATAAGGACCTTCAGTGGAGCTCCGCTCCTTTTGGATCTAGCCAAACAACACAACCACCACAGCACAGGTTGCCTTTGAAAGAAAGGGTTAGGAAAAGGCACCACTCTCTCAAGGGACACAGCTGCCATCTACTGGAAGACTTTGGTAATAACTATGCAAGTCTATGATACCTGTGATGTGATGGAACCCCCTAGAGCTGCACAGGCTCAGTGTCCTGTGTAAGGTGAATTATTAAACGGTCTTATTAATAAAAACCTGGAACCAGATATTGGGGTTAAAGCTTAGAGATCAGAGGAATAGGACAAGCCACAGCCAACCTTACCTCACTGACACCTCAGTCTCCAAAGAGAGCAAGTTCCTGTTTCCTCACGCCTTATATACCTTTCTGTGTCCTTCCCAAGCAAAGACATAAGATCTCAAGTGCTGGAATTAAAGGCGAGTACCACCATGCCTGGCTCTGTTCCCAGTGTGGCCTTGAACTCATAGAGATGGAGACTAATCTCTGCCCCTCAAGTTATAGGATTAAAGGCGTGTGTGCCACCACTGTCTGGCCTCTATGTCTAATCTAGTGGCTGTTCTGTTCGCTGATCCCCAGGAAAGCTTTATTGGGGTGCACCACAGTCCTGAATCAAACAGACTGGTGGCACTTATCTCTTGGTTTTAACCAGAGCTAAACAAGCACCCCGTATTCCTACTCCAGATTCTATTAGTCTGAGAGTGGCCACTGAGGCATACCTCTAACAGCCACTGTCCATGGCCTTTACATGCTCTATTTTTTTAAGTTGTTGTTGTTGTTGTTGTTTATTTGTTTTGAGATGGAGTCTCTCTATTAGCCCAGGTTGGCCTTGAACACAATCTTCCGCTTCAGCCTCCCTACTGCTGGGACTAGGGACCTAGATCACCATACCTAGATTGAATGATCTTTGATTCCCCTAAGCTGTGATCTCTTTGCCAGCAGGAATATAGTCTTGTCTGGGTCTTAATTTCAACTGAGCCTAACTTTGATCTCAGAATAATAACCTGGTCATGCTCATTCTGAAAAGAAGCCAAATGCATTTGGAGTATTGTACTATTTGGTACTGATTTTAAGCCAGGTGATCGTGAGTTCTCAATTCAACACAATGAAACAAATCTTCTCTACTGTGAATATCATTTTAGTAGAAAAATGACCCAAAGAGCCAGAAGAGAAAGGACAACAAGAACTCCTTAACTGACCACTCAGGTGAGACTTCCTTAATCATAAGTCCATTTTACAGCTGAGGACACTGAGGCCTTCAGTGTAAAGAAGTTTGCTCAAGGTCCCTCAGCCAGTGAGGGATGGATTTGAGAGTGGCGGGCTGCAGAAGTCGGGTCTGCCTCATATCTTATACTCTATCCTTGGGAAAAGTGGGGTTTAATGCTAGTTTGGGAGTATAAGGGCACTGACTTCTAACCTAAAATCTTAGTACTGGGAATACAACCTCTTTTCATGAAGGAGGAGAGTGGGCACAGTCTGGAGTCTCAAGCCTGGAGCAAGGCAGCTTCCATGTGGAGGGCCAAGCCCAAGTCATTCTGGTTACGGCATCAAGAATCCCTGTGAGGGCTGTGGGGTTGTACACAAGAGGCAGAAAGTCAAATGACAGTGATATCAAGTGGGAACAGAAGATTGGGTTCACGTTCCAGCTCTGCCGCCGGCAGCTGGCAAAGTCACTTAAGGGTCCCCCCACTTCTCTGAGCAGCAGCCTCATCAAGCTAATGCACACCTGGGTCTTGGGACCCAGACTTTGTAAATTGTCTCCAAAGAGAAGTGATTCAGCCCTGAGTGATGCCCCTGGGGGATTGGCATACTCTGACGGTGCTGACTTATACAACTGGTTATTCTACAGTTTCCGGGGGGGTGGGGCAGGAAGAGGCTGCAATTCTGAGGATTTAAAAAGTCAAAGCCTCTCGGGACCATCGCATTCATGAGCTAACAGTAACCGTGTTACCTGCACAAGATTAAGCCGACCAGAATTGTGGTACAGACAGAGAAGTTCTGTCCATGCCCTACACCTTACTGAGACACCACTGGCACTGGCTGGGTGCCGGAAGCAGGAGAATCATTCTTTTTTGAGGTGTGCCTACTGGTACATTTCTCGCCCTCCAGTGGAAGGCCCCAGAGCCATGCACACATATGGGGAACATTAATTGGACTTAGGGATTTTGGGGGTTCATAGGAAGCGGATGTGTTGAGGAGATATGGGGGAGCTAGAAGAGGGAATTGAGAATTGGGGGTATATACTATTTCATTGTATACATGTATAAAATTATCAAGAATAATGAAAAATACAATACAAAATTCAAGTCCTAGCCGGGCGTTGGTGGCGCACGCCTTTAATCCCAGCACTCGGGAGGCAGAGCCAGGCGGATCTCTGTGAGTTCGAGGCCAGCCTGAGCTACCAAGTGAGCTCCAGGAAAGGCACAAAGCTACACAGAGAAACCCTGTCTCGAAAAACCAAAAAAAAAAAAAAAATATTCAAGTCCTTCACCATCCACTTTGCTCCCTGCCCAAAGGACACTCAATGAAAGAAATGAAAGAGCCTGTAACAATGATTGTCCTGGAACCCTCTACCTCAAGCTGCCTCCTGCCCCATTCAAACTCTTGAAAGTCTAACCTTGGGCTTTCATTGCTTTCCTTATACAAAGCTGAATGCCTGATAAGTAATACAAGTTAAATAAATGTGGAAAAAATAATTCTCCACGTTTCACACATATAGCAGCTGAGGTTCAGTAAGGTGAAAAACCAAATTCCTGAGATGGAGAGAGAGCTCAGCTCTTAAGAGCAATGTCTACTCTTCCAGAGGACCTGGATTTGACTTCCAACACCAACACAGTGGCTCACAATAATCTGTAACTCCAGTGCCTAGGGTTCAGATGCCCTCTTCTGACCTCTGTGTGCACCAGAAGTACATGTGATGCACAGACATACATGCAGGCAAAAACACCCACACACATAAAGTAAATAAAACTGGAACAAGTTTTTGCTTTGTTTTGTTTTTTTAATCAAATCCCAGGCCTCATCTCTTCGGCATTCCACTTGAGCTTTCCCATCTTGAGAGGTGGAGAGTCCTTAATTACAAGTGCTCCCATTGGGTGGCTTGCTATGAAGACTGCAGATTTCTTGTGTTTCCTAATGGAAAAGTGAAGCCTGATTAGTGAGTTATGATGTGGCGAAGATCCACCCACAGACCGTGATCCAGCATCAACTAGCATTGAAATTTCGGACTGCTGTCTTCCCGCTTCAAGCTGCGAAAGGGGGCAATTTTCTGCTCCTATGTGATTAAATCCCTTGAGATCCAGTTACACTTCATATCTAAGAACAAAAATGAGCCAAACTTCCTACCCAGCGTACGTCCAATCATTTGCTCCTCAGTCAGATTGTTTAATCGACACCTCTCAGGTGGTTCTGTGTTAATTAAGAGAAAGCAGCTTTGGTCATGATTGTGGATATTTCAAACAGGTGTGCTTTTCTGGCTCGGTTTAGCGAAGTCTCCCGAGGACTCTTTCCATCCAACACCTCTCAGTTCAGTCTGGTCTAGGTAGATTGGGCATGCATCTCACTTGATTGTGGCACAGCAAGCTTGCAGCAGAGGCTTGTCAGTGCAATTTCACACAATGGGTGGGCATGTGTGTTCTGCATATTAGGAGAGGCTTTTCTTCTCTGCCAATGGAAAGGGTTTCCTATTCTGAATCCATTTAGAGCCTCAAATGAGGTTATAATGGTAACTATCACAGGGGGAAAAGTTAACAATTACAGTCACGGTCCTCAGAGTCTATGCTTTGTCCATCAAACCATTCCAGGTGCAGACTTGCTCTTCCATGCTCCAAGGCTCCTCCTTCTCAGGACAGTGAGTTGGTATAGGAATACTTGATTATTTTTATTACTGAAAGTACATTGGTACTACTTATAAATGAAATACCCAGGGGAAGTAGAATGAGCTCATATTTATTACTTTATACATATTGGATTGTTGAAATTATAAAAAATTGTATGCTGATTTCACATAGATATTAAAATCATGGACCTCTTTCCAAAGAAGCCGACATAAGCAATGTCTAATCCCTTCTAAAAAAAAAAATCAGAGAATTACAGTTACAAAATAAAAAGAAACCTCATCACCTAGAAATGTCAACTGGGAAAATATTCTATTGTTAACATGTCTTAAATATGTGTAACCAATCTCCTAAATAATTCCACTTATATTGCTTTCAAATATTAGAAATGCTATTCAGTATAATAAATGCTATAGAAAAAGATACATGTTTCCCCATTAATTCATGAGAATGATAGTGTTGAAGAGCTGTTATAGTTCTTATTATCATGTGAGGAACATTGAACTGATGTGCATTCCTAGCCTCTGTAAAGATGCCACCAAGTTATAATCATTCTCCTACTTCAGCACTAAAAAGGCAAAAGATTTTTGAGCTAGGGAGATGGCTCAATAGATAAGAGCTTTGCTTGCAAGCAAGAGTCTCTGAGTTTTTAATTCCCAACACACATATGAATCAGATATGGCAGGGGCAACCTGTAACCTAATATTGGGAGGCAGAGACAGGCGGATTCTGGGAGCTCACTGATCGGCTAGTCTAGCCAAAACACAGTAAGCTTCCAGTTTGGTGAAGAACCCTGTTTCAAGGGCATAAGAAGAGTGACAGAGGAGGACAGCCAATGTCCACTTTTGGCCCCAGTATGCACACATATGGACATGCTCACTCACCTGCATGTACCCCTACACCCCACATGCACCAAATTTTAAATTGTTGATTAATAAAAATATGCTAGAGAAGCAAAGGTACAAACATCATCTTTGTTCAGATTCCTTTCCCTGAGATTAAAAAAGAAACTTTAATTTGTGAAACATGTTCTGGTGGAGGCTCAGCCCCTGGCACCCTGACATCTCTATACCCAAAGAGTCTGGAATGTTCTGATGGAAGATCCACCTCAACTCCCCCCCTCATCTCTTTCCCCAAGAGATGCTCAAGACCACTCCCACATGGTATTTAAGCTGCATCCCAGAAAACAGACACGTGGTCTCTCGTCCCTGTCTCCTCTCTGGGGGGCTGGGGAATCACCTGGGAACACTTTACCCATTAAACGAGGGCTTTTTCCGATTTGGTCTGATTTGGATTGCTGTGTCAGTGGAGAGGCCTATCAGGTTGCCAAAACCTTTCGAAACACTTACAATGGGTCAGGGATTGTGAGATGTTTGATGGGAAGCATTTTGGGTATTCAACATCCTTAGGACACAGGTCTATGCATTATACTGATGCTACTGATAAGGCAGCTGAGGTTCAGAAAAGCCTTACAGAGTTTCCTTAGACAATGAACCTCACGCTGGGGCCTGCAATGTGGAGGCAGATTTTTCTAGCACCTTGTTCATTTGTCAGCCAGGTTTAATGCTCACTACAAGATTCCCAACAGTTTACATTGTGGGCAGCGTGCAAGCTTGCTGAGTTCCACATTATTCAGGGCACACTTGGTCCCAGATTTGGAGAAAAAAAAAAAACACAAAACATGTGCTTTATCCTCTACATCTTTCATAGTAAAACAACTTACGGGAAACTGGAATATGATGATATAGCATTTCCCATAATTTCCAACTCAGGAGCTAGTCACATATTTTGTAAAATTCAAAGGGTTAGCCATAAAATTTTCCAAATGGGTTTTGGGAAAGGGTGTTTTGAGCTAAATACTTGCCTTAAGTTTTACTTTTTTAAGTTTAAACTGACTAATGAGTGTGTACCTTGAGAAATAATTGGCAGAAAGAAACAAGGCAAAAATGAGAGCTAAGAAAGTGATGGCATACACAGGGAATGTGCTCTTAAGAACTATAGTGACAACTTCTGATGCATAATCACGTCCCACACACCCATATGAAAGGCATATCGTGAGTAAAAGCCTCAGCTGTCAATGACAATGTCTGTTCTCATGCTGAGTGTTAATGAAGCTGTAGCAGAAGGGGGACACACATGGTTTTTATCAGCAGAACAGGGCACTTCAGTTCTTCCAACTTTTCGGATTTCTTGTGTTGCCTACACTGACAGATATTTTCATGCGGGAACTTAATAAAAAAAGTTGTCATTTCCAAAGAGTGCAGCCTTCCCCATAAGACGGTCAGACTGAAGTGGACAGCCTTAATTCAATTCCTATGAAGTCATTTCCCAGGAAAATGAAAACTCCTTAACGTGACTTTGTAACAACGCAGGTAGAGTAACACAAATATTCCCAAGTCCTCCCCAGATGTTGTCCTCCTGTTTTGGGGATCTTTCTTTTTTATTAAATTACATTTATGTATTTGTTTGTGTGTTTTATGTGTGACACACAGAAGTGCTCAACTTGTGGGAGTCAGTTCTCTTCTTCGGCCATATGGGTCCCCAGGATTGAACTCAGGTCATCAGGCTTGGCAGCAAGTGCCTTTTACCAGCTAAGTCATCTATCTCAAACAGGCTCTTGACTTCTTGACAGACAGAATCCTTCAATGGACATAGAGAATTTAAGCAGAAACTTATTCAGCAAAGCTAAGGCAATACTCTAAAGAGAGTTTGGAATGGACCTGCCTCAGCTTAGATGGCAGCACCTTGAGTTCTAAACTATGGATTTTAAAAACTATTTTTAAAATATAATCATAAATTATAAAAAATATATTTTTATTTAAAAATTACTTATGACACGTTTTCCCTTCCAATGCACAGTGAACCAAATCTCCCTTTTAGAGCATCCCTTCATGTGATCCTCTAGGAACATTCACCAAAGAAAGGGTCAAAATCACAAAGCAAGCAATACCATGGAGATCTCAGGTTGTTGAATGATGCTGATCGCATGGGTGGGGAGATATCTCAGTACCATACTTCTGATTAGCAGGAACAACCTACTTTCAGTTCCAAGGATGCTTAACCACAAAGCAACACTCTGACAGTGAGGAGGTGCAGCTGCAGTTTTCCTGAGTGACAGAGCCCCTAACCAGAAGCTGCTGCTCATATCCTCTGGCTACATAACCAAATGCAGGAGTTGAACATGGCCAATTACAGGAGGAGTGCAAGTAGCATCGTGTGCCTACTCTTCAGGCTATAAACACTCTGCCTTTGAGCCAGACATGACATTAACTTCCCAGGTGCCTGGATCCTTGGATGAGGAAGAGTGGAGAGGGAGGCTCAGGAGCTTGCAGAGTGGAGAAGGAGCAAAACTGATCTTTACATTGCTGGGAGTTATTGTCACTTCTTAGCAGGAAGTGTTCAGAATACAATAAAGTTTGCTTTCAGTGGTTTTATTTATTTTAGAAGTGATGCCAGGCAGTGGTGGTGAACACCTTTAATCCCAGCTCTCAGGAGGCAGAGGCAAGAGGATCTCTATGAATTTGAGGTCAGCCTGATCTACAGAGAGAATTCCAGGACAGCCAGGGCTACAAAGAGAAACCCAGTCTCAGAAAACCACACACACACACACACACACACACACAGAGAGAGAGAGAGAGAGAGAGAGAGAGAGAGAGAGAGAGAGAAGTGATCGTTTCAAGGTGCCACTAGTATATGTATGTGAGTATACATATATATAAGAAAAATATGAAGAGCAAACCTTCAGTGTTTATGTGGTACTTAGCATTGTCTTAGGTGCTTTTATATGTAGTAAACTCCCATAATCCTCACAAGAAGCCCATAAAGAAGATGCCATTTTGATCCACACTTACAGTCCAGGAACAGAGATATCCCCATGATCACACAGCTCCTAAGTGCTTAAGGGCAGTTATGACCAGCCTGGTGGTGGTGGCACATGCCTTTAATCCCAGCACTCAGGAGGCAGAGGCAGGTGGATCTCTATGAGTTCGAGACCAGCTTGGGCTACAGAGTGAGTTCCAGGAAAGGCACCAAAGCTACACAGAGAAACCCTGTCTCGAAAAACCAAAAAAAAAAAAAAAAAAAAGAGCAGTTAGGACTCAAGCACTCTTTTCAAAAAAAAAAAAAAAATCTCCATAATATACAACCTCCCTCGGTTTCCAGAAGATACTAAATTGTATTTTTTATTTAACTCATCACATCAAAATAGTCACTTGATTTATTCTTGTTTATCTAATAATGCCCTGTATGCTTCCAAGTTCCCCAAGTATTTTTTTACGAAGGCACGCACGTCTGAGTTTTCATATTCTCAGAGCTGAGTTTTAAAATGGCGCAAAGTTCTTGGAGATTTCCAGATCCATTCAAACGTAGTTCTGCACCACTGTTCAGTCCATTAGCAAGCTGTGCCAAAGCAATTTTATCACTACAAAGGGCATATTCCAATGGGCTGGTGATTCTTTGTTTATTTATTTATTTGACCATTGTTATCATATTTATAACATCTAGAGATTAATATTACAGATGAAAAACCTCATAGAGGGTGGAAAATGAACAGATGGCAGGATTCCAGGAAACATAGTTTTCTGCATAGCAATTTCAGGCAAAATTCGAGCATATGACTAGTTGAACCAGGCAATCTGCTATCTGGGTTAGAGTTTACAGGAAAAAATGTTAGTACCACCAATAAGCATCTCATCTCTGACTCTAGGGATATGCCCCGACCCTCTAATTTGTGCCATTCGGCACTAATCAATACGTTACAAGCCTCTAACAGGCACTTCTGCAGATCCCAGAGAAAAAACTCACACCCCAGAAAGCATGGGCTCCCTGAATATTCATACCAAGTGCAAATGTTAATTCATGCAGCGCTTGCGTTAAACTGGTTTAATTATCTACTGAAGGAATCTATTAAAGGCGTGCTGTCAATCCTCCAGATTGGGTTCAGCAAAGTGAAACTGAATTGCGTGCCTTTTCAGTTAATTACAAAAAATTCTGCCTGACATGCCTTAAGAATGGTCAAGAGAGGGAGGGGGGAGGGAGGGAGGGAGGGAAGGAGGGAGGGAAGGAGGGAGAGAGAGAGAGGGAGGGAGGGAGGGAGGGAGAGAGAGAGAGAGAACACTGCCAGCATCAGCTCCCAATACACATTGCTACTTCTCTTCTTGTCAGCCTGGGAAATATAGGACAGGATGAGCAGTAGAGAGCACGGCTTAGGAGACCATGTGTTCTATCATTGCACCGCTTGGAGTCTCCTAAGGGATGTGGTGTACTGCAATAACCAGTTCTTTTAAAAACCTCAAGTCTCAGATAACTGGGCTTTCTTTGTGGAGTTTGAAGCAATAATAAGTTTTAGCACTCAGGATATTCCTCAGTTGCTGTTCTCAGTACTTCTATATATTGAGAAAAAAATCTGTTTATAGAATCTTTTTCTTGTCTCTCTAATGTTTAATTAAAATCCAAGAGAAAACTGAGGGACTAGAGATGGAGAGGGGGCTCAGGGGCTAAGGACCATCCATTGCTGTTGCAGAAGACCTGAATTTTGTTCCCAGCACCCACACTGGGTGGCATGCAACTATCTCTGATTCTAGCTCCAGAGAACCCAGACATCCACACTCTTAATCGCACAAGCTGACTTGCACCACATGCATGTGCAAAGGCCTTATTTTTAAATACATTTTCTCCCCTTATTGTCTTCCCCAGTTATCTAGGTAGTTTTCCTGGGACTTCATTGGACAAGCTCACCTCCAACTCAAGCAATGATGAGCAGGCCTCATTAGGGAGAAAGTGGAAACAGCCTGTAATTCAAATAACATTTCAAAATATCACGTAGAATATAGTTGATTTATAGTGAAATCGGATCATCTTTTTCTCGGTTTGAAAAATGTTCATTAACTTTGTGTCCTATCCAGCTGTATTTCTTATACTCCTTGATAAGCTCATACTTTAGATTATATAATAGCCATCTCTATAATCAAGAGAGATGCAAAACTCTATTGTTTGGTTGTTGATTTTGCTTTGCTTTTGCAAGACCAGGTTTTGGGTATCCCAGGCTATCCTTAAAGTAGATACATATCTGAGGATGACTCTGAGCTTTCAATCCTCATGCCTCTATCTCCCCAGTGCCAAAAACTTAGTTTCAAAGAGTCATCAAGTCGGCTATTAGCATCTGCAGAGTTTTAAGAGACATGACTGTTTATTTGGCTTTTACAAAATCACCATAGAGATCAATAACTATTAAGGCTTAAGTTATTTGGAAAAAATTCTCTCTATATATCAAAACACATCCAGTCTCCTTTCCCTCACATGGCATGCCCAAAACACCAGCAAGTCATATCGGCTTTACCTTCCTCATCCCCCCCCAGATTCTTTCCACTTGTCTCTACCTCTGAAGACTTCCTCAAGCTGCCACCATCCCGTCGATACTGCAATAGCATCCCAACGTGGACCTGCACTCCACCATTGCTTCTCGTTAGTTCTACGCCCCTACACATGGAAGCCAAAGCGTAAGGATTCCATAATAAGTCAAAATATGAAATTCATGTCAAACTGAACTAAGTCAAGCACCAAAGGACAACACTCGGTTCCATTTAGATGAGGTATCAGACGCTCTCTAAGTTGGGGTCTTACAAGTTTTAAGTAGAGTGGGGGGGGTGCTGACAGAAGCTGAGGGAAAGCAGGAAAGCTATTGAGTGAAGTAGAGTTTCAATTTGTTGAGACAATATGCTTACGGTTAACGCTATTCAGTGGTACACTGTTCAAAACTTTTTCAAAGTCACATCAAGTCTTTCTCTCTGTCAAGGACTTCAGATGTACTCAGTGAAGTACTGAGCCTTCTCCATAGCCCACAGGAACTCAGCATGAACTTTCCCCATTTCTCTCTAAAGGCTCTTCAGTACTCTGCCCCCACCTCTCAGCCCCATCTCTTCCCAACCTCCTTCCTTCATCCTCTCAGGTTAAACCAGTTCCCTATGCCTCAATGAACACACCCAGCGCTAGTGTCCACAAAGCACACCATCTCCTCCACAGAGTCCCCATTCATTTCCTTATTTTTTGCAGGGTGATGAGACACCACCTTGTCTGGACACCGTCACCAAAGTACTTGAAATCATATCTGCCAGTGGGTAACTTCCTACTGACTTACTTTTCTTCTAGCATTTATTAAAAGAGATCAAGAATTTCATTTTGTTCAGCCCTATCTTCTATGCCTTAAACACCTTGTAGATGCTCAATTAATGTTCACTACTTTAACAAAGACATAGAATAAACATATATTGTTACAGACCACCCGAGTAAAAATTTTAAACTTGTTTTCAGGTTCTTATTACCATTTCCGACATGGCTTCCTAAGTGTGCTCGGCTTGCTTCAACATTATTGTAGGAATCTGGAAACACCACTTATAGGGACTACCATAGATACAAATATAATATATGAAGTCTTAAAGTAGCTTCATCTAGTTTTTAAATGTTGTATTTTAATTCTTCTGAGATCACAGCATCCCCCAAAGATGTCTGTCCTATGATATGAGCTGCAGTGCTTAGAAAATCTGTCCTGGTGAACAAGTATTTGATGCTCTCACTTCTGCCAGTGGGTGACACACTGTGAAGTAGCCATAAACTACAGACTGATTAAAAACACACTTCCATTAAAATCCCCATGCTGTCTAGAGCTAGCGGTATTAACTTCAGTGTGCAGTCCTGACTGTGGGTATGAATTGGTGTCAACGGGAGACAAGAAACAGAAAAGTAAACACGGGGCAGAAACACAGGAGAGAAACCGGAGCAAAGGCTGAGGACAGAGCGCCATGCCTGTGGCCAGGAGGTAAAGCAAAGCCTCTTTAAAATGCAATGAAAAAAATGAAGATAAGCAATATTAGAAGCTAAGAAAGGCCATTCATAACAGAGTATCTGTAGCATATTTCCAACCTACAGTAGGAGTAAAATTCATGAATAATATTAAAGGTATTTACATGATCCACTGTTCTCTTGAATAGTGTTTGCCTAATGTAATAAGATCTGGATTGCTTGAGCAAAATACAAATTTGAGGTTATAAGACCTCAACCTGACTGCCTGCATTATTAAAAACAGGAGAGGAACTTTTATGAATACAATAGTTTACATCAATATTACCACTTTATTCCCTTCACATTCTAGATTATTTGGATTGCATTCATATCCTGTAATAATTATATAGTCCGTGAGAGAGATTTTTCTTTCCTTCTTTAGTGTGCTGTGTTTCATTGAAATCAAAGTCTTCAAATTCAAATTTAATTGCAACAATTCCAATCACCTTCCATTGTAAAGAAAAATAGCATGTGAGGAAATACAATATTTCCTAAAGCAAACAGAGAACACTTCAATACAGAAAAATCTAACTAAAACTGCCCCATACTTCATTTTTCCTCCCAACTTTCGAACATTGAAATACATTTGCAAATATCAATAGCTAAGAAGTTATCCTCTCTTCCTGCCCTTATCCCTTATCTTTCTCCTTGTACATACTTTTGTACAAAACATCCTGGTTGACAAAGGAAGAAGAAAACCTCATGTAAATAACCAAGTTTTCTAGCAGCAGGTTGTCTCCCAATTTCTATGTGTGAGGGTAGCTTGTCTTTAAATTTTAGCTATATTTTTCTAGCCGGTGCTTTAAATTTGGTTAGGAGCTCTCGGTATTAATTTAAATGCTTTCACATAAGGGACTGTCTAACCCACTATTAACATGATCAATGTAGCTCAGCTAAAGAACTGTTTGATAAGTAATTATTTTCCCCAAGTTTAGATGACATAGCTTTTGCTCTGCCTACTTTTGCTTCATTCATAGGACACAGAATAGGTAGGGCTTCTTGTTTCTGTAATGCTACTCATGATTGTTTTTGTCTCATGTCTGTTGGGTTGTGGTCAATATTTTAACTATCTTGAGAAATCCTTTTATCTCCCCCCAGAAGTACCAGGTAACTGTTAGCAAATGATGTAAATATAATTTGGTTCAGTTTATTCTCTCCGTCAGGTAAGTAAGTTTATAAGTACTGTAAGTAAATAAGTACTCAGATAACATCAAAAGAACATGCTGAGTTCATGCTTCTTGTTTCTTTGAAGTCATGTAGGAAGGAAAGAACATCTAAGCACAATGCTCTTTGCCCTAATCCTTACACGTTCATATAATTCAGTTAACAAGTATTTTGAGAGCCTGCTGGATTCAGTGTCCTTGCTACATGCCATGAAAGATGGGATGAGGTATGCTTCTTTGTTCTCAAAGAATGTACAAAATCTAAGGTGTTGTAGACTGTGGTCTACATCTTCATCAAGTCAGTTGTGCATGCTTGTTGATCCTTACAGAAGGAAGAGATGGGGATGGTCTTTAGCCCTGCATCTGAGATTTCGTCCATTCTTCCCAGCCATTTGTATATACTTCTACTCTAATGGCATGTGGCTTTTGGAGGATGGTAGTTGAAGGGGGTTCCATCTATGCAGCCACAGAGGAGCCATCATCCATGCTGGGAGCAGACTCTCCAGTGCTGCTGCTTTGGGGTCACCAACATTCTCTTCCTGCCAGTAACCGTATACTCATGCTCTTGCAAGTAAGCCAGATAAACTCACTGGTTCTACAAGGTGAACATTGGGGAATTATATTTTGGTTTCTCATTGGGATAGACATTGTCTGTGTCTCTTCATGGAAGAAATTTTCACAACGTAAGGGTTTACATTTTACTTTTTACAATGATCTATGAAATATATTCAGTAGGTAGTCTGATAAATATGTTTAAAAATCAGGACCCCAAACTTGTTTCAACGTTCTATTTATCTGATACAAAGTCTATAAAGAAAGAAATTGTGATAGATTGGCTACCAACATGACACAGTTCCTAACCCTTTTCTCATGTACTCTGAGTGACAGGTCCTCCCTTCCCAAAGGTAGTATCTGTTTCCATCCTCCTTAAATCTTGGTCACTTTGCTTTGGTCAAGCAACTGCAGAAGGATCACCATGCCAGCTCTGAACTTAGGTCTCAAGGGGCTGTGATCCCTTTTGTTCTCCACTCCCTGCCTTGAGAGCCACCATCAGCGTGCAAACAAACCCAGGCCAAATGTCTAGATGGTAAAATATATCCAATGCACCCCTTCCATCATGCCAGCCAGCCATCAGGACTCAGCCAGACATCAGGAAGTTAAGCCTAGACTCAGCAGCTCTCACAGACCTGCCAGATTTTCACAGATGTGTGAGGGAGCCTGCTGGGATCAATGGGCTTCATCTCTGTCAGCAAAACTAACTGACCAGCTGACTCTTAGACTAATGATAAATAATATGAGATTATTCTTTTGCGCCACTGGGTTTTATTGTTCTTTCCAAACAAAATTAATTTAGTTCCAACTCCAACTAAGGGGAAAAACATAAATCTTAAAGACTGAAAATAAAAATTCCTTGAAACCCAAGCTATTAAAAATTTAAGTCCTCTCCCTTAGCAATAAATACCGAATGAAATACAAATACACTCAAGAAGGAG
>CABHPH010137525.1:0-10882 GCA_902168325.1 Peromyscus nudipes
CTGGCAGGCTTGGCTGGCCATGTTACATTTATTTTCATAATGAACAGTATCAGCTGGATTGTAGACAAAGTGGCATCAAAGTACTTTATGATAGTTATAAGCAAACATTACTGATACTTCCAATTCTTAGTAAAGTCAGGAAAATTTTAGAGGTCTTTTCACTCTGTGAAATTTTGTCAGGAGGCAACTTAACATGGCTAAACAACTGTAATTGTTAAAGTAGTCAGAATTTTTTTTTCTCCATGTTATCCATTATCTGCTTACCATAAACAAAACCAACAATCATGAGAACTAGAGTCACACAGGAAATAACAGAACAGGATTTCAGTACCAGAAGCACCCTTGGATTTGAGATGTCAAGCCACTTTCAACATTGCATATTTCAATTTCCCTCACTTATTCCTTAATCTGAGGTATTTCTGTATTACTGTCAATACAAATAGCAAGCAGTTATAAGGTATACTATATGTCAAACAGAAAATTTTGTGGGGTTCTTGCATTCCATCTTCTGGATGGTTTTAAGGGTTCTACTGCCACAATTTTTAGTGAATTTTATCCCTGACAATGATACTTCACAGTGACTGACTACCTTAACAAATGATTTTAAACTTTGTAAATTTATTTTCGTTACAGAATGTCTCAAGATTCTATTTTCAGGAAGGAGTTCTATGTTTTCATGTAAATGCAGTATCTTAATTATTTAATTTTAAATGTTATTTTATTGTATAATTTTAGGTAGTTATCTAATACTGTAGCTATCTTGTTAAACTTTGTCTTCCATAATGTCATAGATTTAACTTTTTTGCTGGTTAGATATTGGATTTTATTTATAAAATTGTTGCAATGCCTGTCTTTAATAATAGTTCATGGTTTACAATGTCTAAGACATTACATTATATATTAGAAGTCCCAAATGCCAGAAGCAGATCCTTATAAGCTGTGTGTTTAATGAAATCAAATACGTTGTATTAAAATTGTTCACCTCAGCTATCATTTCCATAATGTAAAACAACATCCACAAAGATTTGTCATTACTTAATCCACTCATCACTATAAGTGATCAACAAGTCATCTTTCTTTAGTTCTTAACCTTTAAACAAAATCTAAATACTAGGGCAGTGGAATGTACTATCTTTGCTTGCATTGTGCAATGACTGACTCCCTCCCAGGTTTCATTCTGTACTTCTTCCATTTAGTTGTAGAAGCAATCCCAGATCTCAGAACTTTCAGTGTTATGCATAGGCACAAGACTAAGCATGTATCCCATTGTTTCCTGGAACTTGTCTGTGGATATGTGATATGTTTGTCCAAATGGAATAAGTGGAAGAAAATTTTCTTTTCTCTCTCTCTCTCTCTCTCATTCCTTATTATATAGGTTAAAAGTGTTTGCCAGAACTCTTAGATGAAATATGCAAGGTAGGTCTCCACTCATTGAAATAACAAAGTATTACAATACAAAGCAAGCTGACCCTTTAGTATTTGTCAAAGAGAAATAGTAACACTACAGGCTCTATAAATAACAACATGCTTTTATCTGGTTTTTAGTTTCTATGTCTTGGTTCTACTTTTCACAATAGACTCATTAATACTCAAATATTTTCATTCTAAATAGTTGATGCAGAGATTTAAACTACAAATTCTGCCATATTGTGTGCTTCACATGCTTCCTCAAGGAACCAGATCCCAAGAAGTAGTCACCTTTTAAAGACAGAGTGTATCTGTTTGACTCAGAGTAAGCCACAGAGTTGTGGGAATGACCATGGCCATTTTTATTGAGCCAGTAAACTAGATGAGGAAAGTCATCAGAAGAAAACACAGACATGTAAATGAATGGCTATTTGTATTGCCTTACTGCCTGAATATTTTTCAGAGATGGTAGGTAATAAGCATAGCAATGTGGAATTATCAAACCGTGTTTAAGACCATGAGGACTGAAGAGGAGAAGATTTAAGTACTCCAGATCTACATTACACACTAAAGAAATACTCATTATTACATTGTCAGTATGATGTGCATATGCACGGGCACCTGTGTGTGCATATAGGTAAAATGTGTTTAGAGGCTAGATTTGAGGTTTCTGTCCTTTTCAATTGTTTTCCACTACTTTTTCTGAGAGAAGGCCTCTCACTTTAAACAGAGTCAATGATTTGGCTAGGCTGCCTGGCCAGCCAACCACAGGTCTCTTCCAGTCTCACCCTTCTTCCAAGAAATGAGGCACGTACTACCACAATAGGTTTTGTATGTATGTGGATGCTCAACATCTGAATGCAGATCTTCATGCTTTTATGACAAGCATTCGACCAACGAAGCCATGTCCCTGTTCTCACACTGTCAAATTTTATGAAAACTGGCCATCTCACATTTTATGTATTCTTTGTTTTTACGTTCAGTTGTATTCTAAACAGATATTAAGTCTTTACCATCCAATAACTTTAGTTCAGGAGGAAGGAGTTGTTGGACCATAAGTGAGATTATATTGCCACTGTTTAAATTTAAAATTGTATCAATTTCATTCTGGAGTGCAATCTAGTCAAAATTAGGACATAAGATGTAAGTATTCTGCAAAGTAACAATTTTACTGTAGAAATCTCCCTGCAATTTAGGACACTGTGATTTTTAGTAACATAACTAGAATAAAATCATATTAATTTGTCTCTTATTATCACTAAGCAGATATGTCCAAATGAAAATAGTATGTTTATAACAGAGTAAAATATTGACATATGTTATGAAAATGATTCTTTCTTGATTGGTTTACTTCATACTTTTTACTACCTTAGTTACTACTACTGAGTCAGTACCAGTACCATTTTTTTTCTCCTGGGCTTCAAAATTGGTGATGAAAGCTGATAAAAGGTCAGTGATAAAAAATTAAGGAAAAGTAAATATATTTTTTAAAAAATTAAAATAAAAGAAGATATGATGAGGTAAACTCATAATTTCAGCACTCAAGGAGCAAAAGCAGAGAGATGACAAGTTCAAAGCCAATCTGGACTTGACTTTTGTGTCACACAGTCAATTAAACAAGCAAAATTGAAAAATCAACTAATACAACGAGGAATTGTCAGTATCCACAAATAAACGAACAACTTTGGAATAGAAATTGTCTGTTGTTTCAGAATGGCTTAGAAACAGATCCCAAGGAAAGTACAGAGACAGTGAGTTTTACTTAGTTAAGTGACATGGAGAATGTGCATGAGAGGGAACAGGACGAAACAAGCAAAGAGGAAAAGGCAGTTTAAGGGTCCTTTATTGATCAAATTTTCACTGTGAAAAGTTGGCTGACTTCCCCTGAAGCGCTCTGAGCAGTCCTGCAGAATGCACTCCAGAATTTGCTGCTTGTGAAAAAACAATATATTTTAACTCCTTTTCTACTGACATGTCTTTATTTTGAAGCTAGGTTATTTCTATTTTTTAATGATAGCATGTAATTATTTATGTACACATACATATCACCTAGCTTTCTTGGTATAATTGCTTAGTGCACATTCCAGGAGACCACAAAACATCAAATATTATACATGGGTAAAATGTGTACATGGTCCTGAAATAGGAACAGTAAATAAGTTTCTAAAATTTATTCTATAGTAAGTGGCAAAACAAAGACCCAAAGTTAATTTTCAAGGAAAATAATACATTACAAAATATTAGCACAACACAATAATTGAAGAAAAAGTGCTAGCTATAATGCTATCAAAAACAGTACTAGTGATCATGCAGTGTCCCAACAGAAAATGAAGAAAGATAGTCATCTCTTATATATGAAACGGTAGGGAGAAGTTGTTACTGAAAATTGCAAAGAGAGCTTCAATGTAAGAGAAAGTCACAGTGAGAGGAGAGGCAGTCTTTCAGTGCTAGACAAAGCTGCCCAAGGCTTCAAAGACAGAACAGGATGAGTTAGTAATCTACAAAACAAAAATACAATCTCATTCTAGATTATTGCTGCAGACCTTTGAGTGGCAATGAGTGAAGAGCAATCCAGGTAGACATGAAGCCTCATAGAAGGTTCCCAGTGAAAAACATCTCTGGTTCCAAAGTCACATTTCTCTTCATTGAGTTATTAATTCTTTTTTTGTAAAATAAAAACTCTATGTTATTGTGAATTGTTTTGGAGAAAGTTGGTCTATCAGCTAATATATAAAACTACAGAATGTAGTTACTATATTAGTGGAGCCGGGCAGATTGAAAATAAAAGGAACATTAGAGCTTTATAATAATTGCAATCTAAATGAAGAGTATGGCTGTACTGAAAAGACAGGAGCTACAGGATTGGACAGCTAAATGTCACATGCAAATATAAGATGGAAGAGAGTAAAAAGTATGAATATTTGTATTCAGAGTGCCATGGAACAAAGAAAAAAATAAACAGAATAAAAATTTGAACACTCAATGGGTCTAGGAAAAGTTGCTCAAGTTCAGTAATCATCAAGGAATGCAAATGCAAAGCAAAATCATAGTGGGAGGTCACCTGCTGCCGGCAAGAAGGTTACTAGGAAAAGACAGCAAGTACTGGCAAGAATGTGGAGAAAAGAGAATTCTTATACACTACTGGTGGAAAAGTAAATTAGAATAGATATGAGAACCAGTGTGACAGATCTTCAAAAGTGTACAAAAGAGAATTATATCATTGGCCAGCAATGCTACTGCTGGAGAAATATGCAAAGGAAAGAAATCCATGTTCAAAGAGACCAGAAGAAGAAAGTTGTAGTTTCATGGGAATTTCAAGTGTTGGTGTGCTTGTGCAGGAGGGTGGACATATTTCATGACAAGGCTGGACTAATCAAAGCACTACAGGGAAGAGTTCTTAAAGCTTTCACCAGAAAGCTCTCATAAATATGTAAGGAGACAGACAAGTTCAATGAATTTTGATATTTTAGAGTGTATGTCAAAATATCACAATTTGTTTTAAAATATGCAACTTTTGTGTTTAATGCATCGTTTCACAAATAAATAATTTAAACGTTAAAAACAGAACAAAAATAATTGGAATAGAAGCAGTTTTATTACATAACATGTAATTTAGAGACAGAATGTATTTGAAATTCTAAGGGAATTTATTGATAAAAATATTCAGTAAATCGTTGGAAATGGAGAAATGCATATTAGAGAGAAGGCAAAATTCGGGTTGGTGTGTTTCCCCAAAAAAGAGTGGTATTTAGGTTAATATTATTAATAAGTAATAATTAATAAAACTTACATAGTTAATGTGTAAATTTACACAGCATTAGAATGAGGAAATTATTTAATTTAATCTCACGGCAACAAGGGAAAGCTGTGTCCATAATAGAGTATATTGATTCTTTAAATTTTAAAAGGACTAAGCAAAGCAAACTGATTTTTCTTGCTTTCTCAACACCACGTTTAAAAGTCCACAGAAGCCACTGAGTAGATAGTTCTGTGGGCAAAGTACTAATAGTGCAAGCATGAGGACCTGAGGTCAAATCCCCAGCATGCATGCAGAGTTTGGTAACATGTCAGTAATCCAGTGCTTTTATGTCAAGTAGAGACAGGGTAGACCAGGTAGCATGATCTGTGTAGCACACAACAGAGCCCCTGCCTCAAATAAGAAAGAGCTACCATGGGTTGTCCTCTGCCCTTTCCATATGTACTTTGGCATTAGAACAACTGTACTCATATAGATATCACACACACACACACACACACACACACACACACACACACAAATCATCACAAACTCATTTCTGTAGGATAAATGATAAATAGGAATGATGAATGTGAAGGCTTTGAGAAGATTTGTGTGGGAATATCTCAAAGAATCTTGGAAAAAGCATTTATGATTTAAAGGATACACAAACACAAACTATATAAATGGTAGTTAACACAACTAAATTGGAATCAAATAAATGTAAAAAGCAAGACATTTGTAGGGAAAATTAAAGAAACTTGCTACCATTTGCCACATGCTTGCAAAAGACTGAAATACAAAATATATTAATTTCCTTATATGTCCATTTGAAAAATATTAACAAAAAGATGTATATATACATATATATATATATGAGTGATGTACACACAGACTATGTGAAAATAATAAACAAAAGTCACAAAACAGTCCACAAAACTAGAATGCAACTACAGTAAGAAACCATTGCATCCAATAGATTAGCAAAGACTGACAACCTGCCAGCATCATTAATGAATATGGACTAGATAGACCCTTATATGAATGTTAGTCACATAAATTCATAAAACTTATAGAGCAAGCAATTTGTAATTACATGATGAAGTTGTACCAACAATATGACTTACAGATGCATGATGGAAAGGAATGGCTACCTGTGTGTCCAGGACAAAGGTAGACCATAAATAGAAGTACTCCTCATGAAAGCAAAAGAAAAGGAAATTATCCTCATTTCTATCTGGAATCTTTGTTTTTGTTTCTTGTTTGTTTTGGAGAGAGAGAGGAGAGACAAAGCATATAATGGTTGATGGGATAGAGAGATGGGAGGATCTGGGAGGAATAGGCAAAAGGAAGAACATGATCAAAACATACTATATGAAGAAAAATTCAATAAAATAGTTTTATTGTATGACACCACTCAGCAAATTCCCCCACTTTCTAGCTTAGAATCAGCTCCTGACATTCATCCTTCCACTTCCCATGTTTTAAACCATCCCTGAGAAAAAAATTTTTTTTTCGAGACAGGGTTTCTCTGTGTAGCTTTGCGCCTTTTCCTGGAGCTCACTTGGTAGCCCAGGCTGGCCTCGAACTCACAGAGATCCGCTTGCTTCTGCCTCCCTAGTGCTGGGATTAAAGGCGTGCGCCACAAACGCCCGGCGAAATTTTGTTTTTTAATGTAAAATATTTTACTTTGTGTTTGTTTGGTTTGGACCTTTTCCTGTCATTATTTTCTATACATTGTTTGTCATAACCTTTTTCTTTCTTATCTAGATTAAGAAGTTGTTTTTACTCAACTCTGAGCACCTGTATCCTAAAATCTTCAGTTAGTGACAATGTCAACATTCTCATTGTCAAAATGTTTCCTACAATAATAAAGTAATAACTGAATTAGAGGGTAAGTGGAGCAAACTGCTATAGTGAATCAAGCTTCACTTCAAGTGTTATTTCTATTTATTCCTTGACTGTATGAGTCAAGCTCGTATTCACCAGTTTTAGTCAATTCCCACTTACTTTTCTTTTTTTTCTACCAGAGGTAGTACAAAGAGGATTTATAATATTGGCTTGCAGATAAAGACTGGCTAATCCAACAGTACTTGTCTTCATGATGGTGAGGATTTAATTTTACAACTTTTCAGTCTGAAGTCTAGATGTCTCAGGAGTCCCGTCTGGTCCAGAAGGCCTAGAGGATCCCTAGAAAGTGACTCATTTCCAAGTTTCCAATCCCTTTGGGAGACTAAAGAATCTGAAGTCTGATGTCAGTATAGAATGGCAGCAGCAGAAGCAACAGAAACTACAGTAGATGTATTCCCAAACCAGAAGTTGAGGGATGCAGGTGAAAACAATGACTTTGCCGTTGCACCTCATTATCTGCAGCCTGCCTACCAGCAGATGCTACCCCAACAGGTACTTCTTTCAGGAAATACCCTTACAGACCTGCCCAGAGTCCTGGCTCTTAGTTGATTCCAAATTCCTTGAAGTTAGCAACCAAGATTAACCCTTAAAATGTAGGCTTCATGGTTGGTCCTGTCAGACATCATTGTGAAATAGAGACCAGACAGAATTTTGGAGTTCACACGAGGCTGCCATGATAAAAATTCACAACTTCACAAACTTCAAAGATATATCCAACGTCATTCTCTAAATTTCAAGATTTACCAAATTGTGAATTTCTTTGGTGAAAGAGATCAAAGGGCTTGACTGAAAGGAACTGAAGTTGAGAGCTGATTCAATATTTCAGAGCTGAACAATGACTCACTGCCTTCATGATCAAAAGGTCCAGATGGAGGCCCACATCTCCAGTCCCCAGCACACTTCTGATGTGTCAGCCTTGTCCAAGCTCTTACCCTGTCCAGGTGAGCACAGTTCTTTAATGAGTCAAGGCCACTGTGCCATCCAGTGAGCCCCCATAGCTCCTTTTCCTAGTGCAAGAGCCTGACTTGTTTATGCTGTTATCCTTGCTCAACAAGAGGTAAAGAAAATGATCAAATTACAAACTCAGCTCTAACTGAGGTGCATGAGAGGACTGACCTGGGGGTATTAAACTGGTGATAAGGCACATTAGATAAAGTTTCCTGCAGAGTCTTCGTTTTCTGTCAGATTTTGTCACAAGCACTCAAATGTTTTTTATTTGTTTGTTTTCTTTAACAAGCAGTCCAGCTGCTTCATTAGCAGCCATCAGACCCTTCCCTCATGCCCAGTCATAGCAGCTGAGACCAAACTTAGAGACTTCCTGGACAGCAGTGATAGAGGTCAGATCTGAGATAGCTGCTGTTATGTCCAATCTCAACACTGTGGAGTGAAGTTGCTGGAGCTTCCTAAGTTCTGTCTGTGAAGCACCAACTGCAACCTTAGCCTCATTGATTTTGCAGATACCATAGATCTTTCAATCAATGGCCACTTCTTGCTGGCATTAGGAAGCTGCCATCATGAGAATCCACATCCATCATAGGGTGAGACTCGACCTCAGGTCTTGCAACTCCAGACACACGATTATGGTTTCAGAATATGTTGGTTTGAGTATAACAGCTTTAAGTGATGCCTGTCTAACCCTGCCTATAGCTACTGTGGCTGTCATTGGCAATTTTCAAATGTTCTCAATGAGATCAAGAGAGGGTCTTTCCTTTCCTACTCAAGACAGCTGAGATGGGAAGACATTGAACATTTGTACAGACCAGTATGTGATTAAGGATAATATATGTGTTTAGCAAAGAGCAAACTGTCTCTGCCTGGCTATATGTGTAGACATTGCCCTGCTATCCATGGGACTATCCAGAAAACATCTGGGTCCCAATAAAGTCCCTCTAATAGCATTTTAGGGGAACAGAGTTGGGTGAACTGGTAGCACAGACGATTTTAGGGTTGTCAATCAAAGAAATGCACAATACCTAGAAGGTAACTGAAGATTTCCATAAAACAAACAAGAAAACACTCTGCAGAGAACTGAGCTTGCAGAGGACTGTCAAAGTTCAGAAACCCAGAGCCCAGGGAAAGCTGTGAGACTGTAGAAGATCTGTGCTAGCAATAGAAGTACAGAATGTATGGTTCCCCAAAGAGCTCCAGAGTCACCATAATTTGGGAATTTGAGAAGCCACCAAAGGAAGCTGCCAGAGTAATGTCTGGGGGCTGGACTACAAGCCTTCAAAGCCCAGAGTTCTACCACAAGGAGTCAAGGGCTACTGGCACTCAAAGCCACAATTTCCTGATGCTAAAGGAGCTATGCTTTGCTATTCAAAATTTCAATTTGAGTGCAACAAAAGAATTCACTGCTCATTTGTGACAGAATCAAAAATATTCAAGATGGCGTTGGAGTAGCCTGTGCAAAGGGGAGCTGGTAAAATAAGGGAAGTGTACAAAAGAAGACTGCATACGCTTTTCTTCTTCCTTTGCCAAAACCAATAATGTGTTTGCTCTCTCCAATAAATGAAGTTCTTGTTGTCTCACCATGTGGAGAGTATGTCTATAGAATCTTAGCTATTCATTCTCCATTATTTGATCTAGGAACAAAGATTTGCTCTATTTTGCAAAAGCCCAAGTTTGTTCAACTGGTATAAACACAACCCGGACTGGTAGAGCTTCTAGAAAGACCACTAACAATCAGGCTGATTGTATATAGAGGAGTGCAATAATCAG
Organism: Peromyscus nudipes; assembly: GCA_902168325.1. Taxonomy (NCBI): domain Eukaryota; kingdom Metazoa; phylum Chordata; class Mammalia; order Rodentia; family Cricetidae; genus Peromyscus; species Peromyscus nudipes. The sequence continues at coordinate 9,773 of CABHPH010137525.1, forward strand.
CTCCTTCCCTTTCATAGATAATAGCACCATCAGTTCCCAATACTGTTTTGTAGCATCATTTAGGATAAATAAATTATAGGCATTTGAATGGATGTTTCTTTGAGCAATTATAAAATGTACATAATAGAAAAGAAAGTTTGATTTAATAAAATTTTTATTTTTCTAAATGTACAGTTGGCTAAGCTTGTTACTATATCTTCACCAGAAGTTCAGGTATCTTCATCCTTTACATTTCTAGTGTTAATTGCTTGGGCTCTGTACTATGAAAGTCTTTTTAAGTAGCTTCCAAAGAGCTGCCCTGCCCAAGGAGCCGTATATCTTCAGTTTCTCAGAGACCAATGCTGGGATAAAAAGTGTATAGCTGGGAGCTTCCTTAGAGAGTTTGTTAGGCATGGCCTTGAAAAGCAGGACCACGTGCTTGAGCTTGTCCCCAACCTGGCCTTTGGACCACTTTTTTTTTTGTCTACTTTTCCTCCAACTTGTTCATTGGGTCTTTATCTTGCTTGTCTGAACTTTTTTCTTCTTGTCCTTCTTGGGTCCATGGTGAAGCTCTGCAAGCGATGAAAACCACTACAATCTCACAAAGACACAAGACAAAAAAATACAATAGAAAAAGCTTGACAGTATTTCCTTGTCTAATGAGAACACAAACAAAGAAAGTTGTCTTCGTCTTGTCTACTCAAAGTGGCACTGGGGGAAGCAGCCAGTACCATAATGCACATTAAGAAAAATAAATAAATAAATAAGAAAGAAAGAAAGAAAGAAAGAAAGAAAGAAAGAAAGAAAGAAAGAAAGAAAGAAAGAAAGAAGAAAGAAAGAATATACAAATTATGGAGAGTCAGTCCTGCTAGTACAGGCCTGTAATCCCAGGTATTTTAGAGACTTTCAAGTTCAAGGATAGCCTAGGCTACAGAATGAGTTCAAAGCTAGCCTGAGCTAATAAAAGAGGGTTTGGAATACGTCCAATGGTAGTGTGTATAGGTCACATGTACAAGGGCCTATGTTCAACGGCCAGTGTTATAGGACATATATATGAATGAATAAAACTGCAAAAACATCCCTATGAACAATAAATACAAATAAAAGTATCTTATATTATTTAAGGTACAG
>CABHPH010137526.1:0-11082 GCA_902168325.1 Peromyscus nudipes
TCTGTCTGTCTGTCTGTCTGTCTGTCTGTCTGTCTATCTAGCTGTCATCTATTTTAACTTTGTTTTCTTAACTCTTGAATGAACGGAATTTATCCCAATAAAATGTTTACCTGGAAACAGAATTGGTATTTCTCTGGATTACCCCCTCTTTCTATTTGATAGATTTGGAGAATCCTCAGATTTTAAACTGGAAGCAAGTGTTAATGGTGGTTGGAGTCTCTGAAATTTCCTGGTGGTTTTTTTTTTGTCATCCTTTATGTAATGTGGTTTAGCTGGCTTTCCAGGGCCTGTTTCCTCATCCAATAGCATGGCATTGCTGTGAGCTGGGAAATAAATTTCTGAGTAATTGAAGCAGACTTGAGTTCTACCCAGGCCAAAAGCAGTGAATAAACCATCCACAACCTTCCTGCTGCTCTCAGATATCTCAAACCTATTCCTTCTTTACAATTGCATGGATGTCCCCTGAGACTGAGCATCACATTTTGATGAGTTATCCATCCTAGACATATTCATATTTTTCATGTCCTGGAATATTTACTCTGCAGAAGGTAGAGACATGTTATACTTATATGGGCATTGATCATAGGAGCATGAACAGGATGCTTGCCACACAACTCTGACTGTAGTAGAAGGCAAACCACAAATCCATACAGGAAATCTGCCAGGAATGTCTCCAGGAGGTAGGGAGAGACATCAGGCACTGGATTAAGCACCAAAGCAGAAATCTGCCAACATTAGTCCTATAGTTTCTAAATCATGGAATGCTTTGAGAAAATCCAAGGGAGAGAATTTAAGGGACTAGAGCCCTCAGCAGTTACTCAAGCATCTTAGGAGTCTCCTAGCAATTTGCTGACTGATGGAGCCATATAGTTATCGACAGTGTACTTTTGTCTCCCATGTAGCATTGTGCATAAGATGAGTATTTAGATGCTGTTGCTGTCTAACTTCGTCACTGCTCTGTTGCTGTGAAGTGACCCCATGACCAAGGCAGCTCTTAGGAAAGAAAGCATTTAACTGGGGACTTGCTTACAGCTTCAGAGGCTTAGTCTGTATCAACATGGCAGGAGGCATGATGGTAAGCATGAGTGGTGCTGGACTAGCTGAGGGCTACATCCTGATCTGCAAATAGAGATTGGGCAGGGGTGGGGGTGGGGGTGGGGGAGGCTTTTGAAAACTTAAAGCCCACTCATTCCCAGTACACACTTCCTCCAAAAGGACCACACCTCCTAATCCTTCTCAAATAGTGTCACTCCCTGGAGACTAAGCATGTATGGGCCTATGGGGGCCATTCTTACTCAAACCACCACAGTTACTCATTGAATAGTGGAGATAAAACTGCTTTAACTTTTCAAAATTTCTTTATTGAAAAATACAACGAGCAGGCCACAAAATAAAAATATTGAAACAACGTTGTAGAGAATAAATAGATATTCAAGAGTTCTATCTAAATTAACATATCCTGTGCCAAGTATCTTTATTGCATGCATTCCTCTGCCCTCTACCATAGTATAGTGGCATATCCTCACTCTCGCCTGTGTGATTTCTTCCCTATAGGAAATATAAATATGGCCAAAGCAACATTGAGTAGAAATTATGGACTTGGGACTGAGAATGAGGTAGAGTACTTGCCTTCTGAGTCTAAGGTCTTTTGTTTGATCATCAGCACTGGAAAAAATGAGTAAAAATAACAGCAATGGAGATAGAAACTATGACTTGAACTCTAACGCTGGTATTTCCTTAGCTATTATTATAATATCATTCACCTAACTTCTCTCATTGTAGTTTTCTTTCCCAGCAAAATATGTTTTTCTTATTAAATGAAACAAATGACATGAGAAAGCTTTACACATTATGACTTAAATGCTAAAACATTTCTATTCACATGTATTTTATATTTCCAATGACATTCAAACATCTCATATATTTGATCACTATTTAAAGAACAACATATTGTATTATAAATACTTGTCGATTGAGTGAACACATTTAGAACTTGCTAGATTTCTTTTAAATGACTAGAAATTATTTTTCTTCTCTGTGCATTTTTATATTAAGTTCTATAAGATCAAGAAACAAATATTTACATTGAGACTTTAGCAGTTAAATGCATCTATTTTGAGAGATGTAATGGCTGAAAATGTTCTTGATTATTTATCACTTATTACAGTCTTCATTACTTAAATTATTGCATGCTCATTTTATTTCACTGTTAAGAAACAGTTCTCTTTGCCGAGCATGTATGAAGATGTGGGTTTGATCTCTAGCAGCAAATAAGCTGGGCGCAGTTGTTCACACTTATAAAGTCATCTGCCCAACACTCAGATTCACAAATAAGATTCTTTCATCGTAAGACTTTTACTCTTATTTTTGTTGTTTAAAACATTAAAAAAATTACCTCATGAATTCTTGGATATGATAGGAGGAAAAGAATCTTTTATGGAATGCTCAAACATTCTTTATCTTTTGTATATGGATTTTAGTTGTATCTACATAAGAAAAGCAATGATTTTCTATGATAAAAGAAATCCCAGATGCTCTTATGCTAAAGGCAAAGGTAGTGGGTTCATGGTAGAAGGGTAACAGGAACTTTAGATCCTGTTCCACTTTGGTGAGTTCCTATTACTACCAGGGTTCAGGTTTGGGGATGTATTAGTCAGAGTTCTCTAGAGGAACAGAACTGATAGAATATATATATATATATATATATATATATATATAATTATATTTATATCTATATATAGTCAAATATACATATATGGGATTTATTAGAGTGGCTTATAGGCTATGGTCCAGGTAGTCCAACAATGGCTGTCTACCACAGAAAGTCCAAGAATCCAGTAGTTGTTCAGTCCACAAAATTGAATGTTTTACCTGATCTTCAATATCTGTGAAAATCCTGAAGAAGCAAGCTCTAATGCCAGGGAAGGAATATACTTGCCCGCAAGAGTAAGGGCAAGCAGACAAAGAGCAAGCACTTCCCTCTTTCATGACCTTTGTATAGGCTGCCACCAGAAGGGATGGCCCAGATTTAAGGCAGATTTCCCACCTCAAAAGATCTGGATTTAGTGTGGATCTTCCCCCTTCAAATAATTCAGTAAAGAAACCCCCCTCACAGGTATACCCAGCTATTTTGGTTTTATTTAAGATATAGTCAAGTTGACTATCAGGAATAGCCATCACAGAGCAGGAGGATGTTTTCTTTTTCACCCTAAGGCTTCTGGAAATACTCATCATGTGCTAGATTCTGCACCATGTAGCCCAGGGGAATGAGAATATCAGTTTTTATTAAAAATCAAGGAATGCTTTACAATGTACGTTTTGTGGGTACTGGTCAGCTCATTTTGGTCACTCATTCATGTGCTATTCATAAAGGTTCATGCCTTTCCTTAAAATGTCAGTTCTGTCCAGTTCTTGTTCTTCCTAAGCTTGTGATCTTAACAAGCACACATCCACAGATCTGTCCAGTCTTCTCTGAGTACAAGAGAGGAAGACAGTTCATACCAGGACAGTTAGGAAGACAAAAAGAAGCTGTGAATAATTTAACCATAATATCGAGAATAAACTGGGACTGTCCTAAATAAAGTAGGATGATAGTGTTCCTAAAGACTAAAGAGTCATGTGATGAACTGGAGAGATAAAGTAGAGGAGAGTGTCATTGTTTTGAAGAGTGAGTTGGCATCTTTTAAATACCAAGCAAGAGGTGGCTAACTGTGGTAGTTTGAAAAAAAATGACCCTCCTAGAGAATGGCACTGTCATAAGGTGTGGCCTTGTTGGAGGAAGTGCGTCACTGTGGGGGCGGGCTTTGAGGCCTCTTTTGCTCAAGCTTCCCTCAGTGTGACTGTCAGTCAACCTCCTATTCCCTGCAAGCCAAGATGTAGCAAGTACCAAGTCTGCCCGCACACTGCCATTCTCCTCACCATGATGACAAAGGACTGAACCTCTGACACTCTAAGCCAGCCACCTCAATTAAATGTTTTCTTTATAAGAGTTGCTGTGGTCATGGTGTCTCTTCACAGCGGTGAAAACCCAAACTAAGACACCAACCAAGTTCAGAGGCAACTAGCACTCAGAGAACTTTTACACTGACATTTAGAAATAATTATTTGATCCTGCTGTGGAAATGAGAATTTAAATTTTGAAATTTGGGTTGGTAGCTAATTTTTCAGAGAAAATGTGTGTACACACATGCTACTACAAGGCCACCCACTTTATGTTGTGTCTGCTCAGTGAAACAAGATCATCCCCAACAAGAGCCCTTGAAATATTTCCATCCTGTTTGAGTCTCTAATTCCCTGACCCTTCTTGGGTTTAAATCACTTGTGGTACTTTTAAAGGAAGCCTCACCCAAAGCCCACGCCTAGTGTTAAACTGTTCCCTTCCATTTTTCATCAAATGCTTCCTCTCCCTTCCCTCTTGCTTCCCTTCTGGCCACACAGACCTTTATCTGGCAGTAGAAAGGAAAACACATCTTCTGAAAGTGCTGGAAAAGGATTCAGTTCCCCACATCAGAGCTCTGCTTCTCCTGGGACCTCATTATTTCTTTGTGGTACTTGCCCAGCAAATTAGGCCTGTCCTCTTGGTCCTCCCCTCTGGTATTTTTTTTTTTCAGTCCTTTGCTCCAGGACTGGACTCCTGCAGATGAGTAGAACGTACAGTTTTTCTAGCTCTGGGCAATCCCTCAACATTTTAATTGTATTTCTAATGTTTAAAACAACATGTTAGAAATACCACATTTTCAAAAATTTGTTTTTGTAAAATAGATGAAAAAACCCAGCCATCTATGAAAACAAGGAAGCCTGGAGCCTCCTTAAGCCTAGAGAATTTAAGACTAGAAGATCACTGGGGCACGTGGATTTGGGGGAAGTTTGATTTTCTGTTAAGTTCAAAACAAACAAGGCAGGAGGTGGGAAAAAACTGTCCCGACAAATGTCACTAGCAGCCTGAAACCAAAGAATATGTTTAAAAATCCTGTCTGCTCAGGTGAAAACTTGACAGGTGGCAGCCCGAAGGTAGCTTGGACTTGTTCAGCTTGCCCCTGCCCTGTGTCCTCTGTTGTTGTTGAATTTTCTTCCGGTTGGGTCAGGTGGTGTCTGGACATGCAGTGGGGCCCCTGCCCACCCTTTCCTGCACCTTTGCACCACCTTGGAGGCAGGCAGGAGGCTTATTCTCAGTGGAGGCTGGTGCTTTGCCTTGTTCCTGCTTGTCACTGGTGGTGCAGAACCACCTCTGCTCATCATTCTCTTTTAATCTGGCTCAGCGATGAGAAAGACCTATAGGGGCCTGCCTGGCAGGTGAAGCATCCAGATGCTAAATCTCCAGCATTAATTTTGCTGGCAGTGGCTTCTGGGAGTTAGCTCCTTTCCCCTGGCTTGGCTGGCAGACTGGGTTAACACGTTGTTGTCCAAAAGGTTTATTTGATGTGTCAAATTAGCAGTCTGGTTCTCTTGGCAGGAAGAGCCACACATGGATGGGGTGATGCTTTTGATATGCAAAAATCTATATTTAAACATCAGAGCCTTGAAGTTTGATCAGAGTCTCTGTCCCCTGAGGGACAAAGAACAACAGTCCCTGGGGATGATAAGTGATGTGTGTGTGCTTTTCTAAGCAGCAGAGTGTGTTTGGGGACAAGTGTCCATGTTCCTCAGAGGAGAGGAAGAGCTGAGCCTAGGAAAACTGTCCCAACTAGTGGGAATGATACAAGAATAAAAATATTACCCCAGAAAGCAACTGTCAGATGCCTTCCCTACTGCCAACACACACACACACACACACACACACACACACACAGAGAGAGAGAGAGAGAGAGAGAGAGAGAGAGAGAGAAAGAGAGAGAAGAGATTCTCACCCTCACGTCATGTCACTGGAATCCCCCACCCCTTTTTTGGTGAAATTGTATTCCTTGTCCCCAAAGGTCAAGAAGAAAATTTACAGTCTGACTCTGCCTTCATGAAATCTTGCCGCCATCGCGATTTTTTTTTTTTTAAGATGTTGTTGTGGGAAAGTTTACGACTGAGTGTCTGCAAGCAACAGTACTTTTGAAAGGGCCCCTAAATATTAAACTCATTTCAAGTGTGACTTGAGACTCAGGCAGACTGCAGGAGCAGTGACAATTTATTACTCTTCCGAAGCCCTAAAGCAGAGTAAATATAGATTTGCCACTGATAATATGAGAACAACAGATCAATTCGATTTTAAGTAAATCCTTCCCCCCAAAAGCTAGAATTTGATTAATCCATCGAAGTTCACTGGAATCACTTGAAACTAATTGAAACACACATGAGTTCCTCTTCTCTTGTTAAATGCACCTGGCTCAAGGAGACACTAAACTCTCTGTTGGTGCATCCCGTGATGTTTTTGTTCAGTAAGTGCAACATTAAGCTTAGATATCCTGTATCTAGTTTCAGATACGCTGGGAGGACTGAGTTAATCTATTCATTATGGATGCAGAAAACAGCAGCAGCATCCAACAAACAATCTCATAACGGAATTCCGAGGTTCTCATTCCAATGTGTGCAAAGATGACAGTTTGCAACAGTTCTCAAGAACCCAGACACCTTCGTCTAATTTACTTTGCATGCTTCCCAGGAACAGAAAAAGCATACAAATTCCAGAGAGATGTAGTATACTTCAGTGTCATGAAACCCTTACTGGTGCTTTGAATTTACAGGCTGCTTTTTGTGCTCTCGGAGAACTTTTGAAACATTCGTGCATTCCAAAAATATTTGTAAGTAGTGAAGGTCAATTTAGCTTTACAGGCAGAAAGCCCTAGAAAAACAGATGACAGGAGCATGTTTAGCAGTGCGAAAGTTACGCTGAGGATGATCCAGAAATGAAACCTCCATGAAGTCACACATCTGAGAATCCAGGGCCATGAAGCAATAAAAATGTACTAATAATGAACTCTTTCATTTTACTGTTTGCAGAGCGCTCTGATCAGCAGTCTTTACTTTGCTGCTTGAAGAACTCAAAAATAAGCACATGATGCCCATTTTCAGGTGAAGAACCCAAGGAATATTAAGTGACTTTCTTACATCTACAGTACATTGATATACTTACTGTATCTGAGCCTGAACTCAGGATCTTCTCAATCTCTGCCTAGTGTGGGTTTCCCACCCACTTCTTCTGTTTTGAACCCTTGCGTACAGTTGATATAGGAGGTTCAAAGGCTGCTTGAATCTCCCTTTAGAAAGTGCCTACTGATTATAATGACTTTTTCAGTTAGGAAACTTAAAAAAAATTAGACTTTAGTTCTATTCACATTAATAGACTCTGACAGTTAATTTATTATTTTTTCCAAGACACAGCCATTATTCCGTTTATTTTAAGTAATAATGATGGCAATGATATTAAGTCCATTAAGTCAAAGGGTAGAAGAATGTCCATAGAATGGCCAACTCTTCATATTTAGAGCTGATTTTATACTAGAGAATTTGATAAGCATTCTTTTATAGGGCTATTCTTGAGAGTTAAGTGGGTATTTTCTGAAAGAGCCATGGAGTTCTGATTCTATTCATCTGAAAAAAAGAGAAATGATTTATGCACAACTGCATATAAATGATATGTGCACTATATTCCCATGTGTCCCAGAAGCTCAACTGCTTTTTAATATTGCTTAATAAAATTGAAGATGAAGGGTTTTTTTTTATATTAAAAGGTCTTACTTTGCTTTGCAAAATAAATAATCGTTCCAGGTGTCTTTTGTTCTGCTATAAAAACTTCATTATAACTTTGGAAAATTTCTTGGAATCATGTTGCTGCCTGCATTCCTACGTGAGATATAAAGTGAAGGATTGACTTTTCTCTTAATCCCTTCACCATGGAAATTTTCATGTGAAGAAAGTAGTCATGTGAAAGGGATGTGCCACTGTGTGCCTTGGCCACTACTAGGAAGGGAGTGTCACTGAAAATGTTGACTAATGATTTTTTTCCCAGTGAATTATGAAGCCTATAATCAAACCACATCAGTCGGCTGTTCTATCAGATCTAGTTAACTAACAATTTTCACCACTATTAATCCCGGGCTGAGGTTCAGTGCTTTGGATTAAAGCTCTGACCCACATAGAAGAAATAAAATACTGAGCATTAGTCCATTTTGAGGAAGATTCTGGCTAAGGTATTGACGAGGTTGGGCCTTCATAGGCCAACAATTCAGAGAGATGTATAGACCCTGAATTAATTTCCAATGACCTGTGTGCTTTGAAGTCTCAGCTACAGCGAGGCTTGATAGAAGAAGTAGTTAGGTTACATTATGCTGCCTAAGTGAGTGGATAAAACTGGAAAGCAGATCCTAATCCATAGCCTCCCTGTTACTCTCCTGCTGGGAGGATGCTGATGATACATAGCAGGAAGATGACAAGTCGCATTACTGAGGCAATAGCTTTACCCTGAAAAGGGACAACACTCAGGGACAGGCAATAATTCTGTCTTGTTGACGTGTCTTACAGCCAGGTTCAGGTATGAATTTCCTACCTGTTTTTCAAGCCCTCATTTAAATGTATCTGCTTCGTACACTGTCTCTCTCTCTCTCCTTGATTGTAATTTCCACATATTTTATATCTTGTTTATATTTCTCTGCTGCCATTTATCATGTTGACATTCTATTATTATTTTAGCATTAAATATTTTCTTTTTGATTTGTGTGTGTGTGTGTGTAGGTACCATTTGCATGTGTATGTGGAGGTCAGAAGTCCTATGATGCCATACACTTGGTGTGAGACAAAGTCTTCACTGGGCTACAGCTTAATGATTAGGTTGGGTGAGCTAGCCAGCTAGCCCCAGATACCTGCATGTCTCTTCCTCTCCAGCACTGGGATGACACGTTCACATTATGATGTCTGCTGTTTTCTCCTGGGGCCTGGGCATGGCACTCAGGTCCTTATGCTTTGTACTGTAGGCATTTTACCAGCCAAGCTATCTCCCAGAACAAATGTTTTCTTTTTACTTTTAAATTTAAAGGTAGGTCTGATAAAAGTTATTCTGGAACATTAAAACTTAAACTTGCCCTTTATATATAACATATCCCAAATATATACTTTTTAACAAGTCAGTGGGGTTTCATGATAAATGATATCATTAACTATTCTTCAAAATAAAGATATAAAATGAAATAATAATATCAAAAGAGTCATTCATATCCAATAAGATAGATTATAAAAATGATTTTCCCTTTGTAATAGATACATGCTAATGAAATCCAACAGGTTTTAAGGACAAATTTATCCTATATGTTCTCAACTTAAAGCTGAAGATGAATTCTTGTGGAGGAAATTTCTCCCAAAATTAAAATTTATGAATTTATAGTGGATTATATTGCATATAATCTCTTTTTTATGTCCTGTTTGGTATTTTTACTCATGATGTCACTATTGTTTTAATAAGAAATGCACAGACTTACTTGAAAAGTACATATTTTAAAGAAAGAAATTTGTAGTGAAATGATAAAATTAAAATGTAAAATTGTATTAATGACTACATTAAGATCACAAAGAGAAATCTGATCCCACCAGTGGGAATCTCAGCTTATACGAGCAATTAGAGGTGAATTATACTGTTTCCATTGTGTAAATTTCTATAGTCATAACTTAGATTTATAGTCTGTATAATTCAGTTTAATGTAAATTATTCTATGTCAGAAGATTATTATTCAAGTTTCTTTCTGATCTGTTCAAATATCAGAGAGTAGTGACTTCAGGAGGGGTTTATTTTGGCTCACATCATGGCAGAAGCAGCTTTAAAAGGTGGGTGGTCACATTGCATCTAGTCAGGAAGCAGAGAGAGAGTGATGCTTTTGCCTGCATAGCTTTCTCATCTCTCCCAGAACAGCAGCCCATGGAATGTTACCACCAGCAGTTAGAGCAGGTCTTCCCACTGCAGTTAACCTAGTTTTGACAACCCCTCAGGGACATGCAGTGAGGCATACCTCTTCAGTGATATGAGATCTTGTCAAATTGATAACCAGCACTAACCAGTACAAAATAGTACTTGCAAATCTCAGTAATTTATGCATATGACACATGCCTAGACTATGACCGTGAGCCATATCTTCCTCACTGGAGAGCCCAGCTAACTTAGTAGCCCAATTCTCACCATATTTTGCTTTTACAAATCAAAAGACAAGACCACTATTTTACATGTGGCACACAAGGTTGATGGTGTTGCTCTTATTAAATAGAGAAAAAGCTATGTGGATCAGATATACTCTTTAAGAAAAGCAGAAAACTGGTCTTTTATAGGGCTGCTAGGAAGGGTGCAGTCCAGGGATTTATGGGTTTATAGACAAGGTTGTGTTGACACCAGCTGCAAGGGTGGTTGCAAGGGGAATACTATCATTGAGTAGTTGATATTCAGGGCATGTTTCTTGCAAAAGTCCATCCTCTACTGGGTGATTTTGAGAAGCAGGAGCTGTTACTGATTGGTTGATGTTCTTGAGCAGTTCTAGCGATTATTATGGCCATGGCTACAGAACCGTCACTCGTGGATCACATACATTGAAAGAGTTGCTCTGCTTACTTGTTACTGTGGATTCTGAGCTACCTTTTCCTAAGAGTTTAAACTTCTGTCATTTTATTCTTCCATGGCAATAAGAAAAGAAAAGATGGTAAGACCATGTGGAGGATTTTATAGCTCAGGAGTCAAAGGCACCACTTCCATTCACATTTTATTATTCAGAGGAAATCATAGACATGAGCTAACAGCAATGAAAAAAGTGGGAACAGTCAACCCATAGCAATGGGCAGCAATATTTTCAACAATAGTGGGTCCTATTACCTGGGTAGAAGTTATGGCAGAACAAAAATGCAATGTACTTATATGAAAAGAACAGGTGTAAAATAAATTTGAAAATGTTGTGAGATGAAACTCAGGAAAATGTCTCCAATTCTAATCTTAAATGCTTAATTAATTAATAGATGATTATTAAAGATGTATTAATAGATAGTAAAAGATTATTAATAGCTGTATTTTACAAGATATATATCTTTACATATATGTATATTGCTGTGGATATCTGTATGCTGTGAATGTGTTGCTTTGATTGGTTAATAAATAAAGTTCTGATTGGCCAGTAGCCAGACAGGAAGTAT
>CABHPH010137528.1:542-40921 GCA_902168325.1 Peromyscus nudipes
ACCACACACAGACACCACACACACACACACACACACACACACACACACAGTGGGGAAGGGGTCTGGAAAGCAGTGTGTATACGTAGGACTGGGGTAACCTATGTTGAACATAGAGAGGAGCTTGCACAGATCCACCAAGGCAGATGTGCCGTCTCTGTGCTCGGAGTGAAAATGACGACAGCCTTCAACTGTGCCAAGGTCACATCCTTCCAGAAGCAGCCCACATCCAAGGACGACTGAGGTGAAACACAGCAGGTCTGACTGTTCCCTCCTGAAGTGAGACCACGGCAGTGTGTGTCCATCCTGCACCCCAGGGCACTGGCTGAGGCCGCCATGCTGCTCTCACAGTCTAACTTTATCTCCTGGATTCTCCTTTCCTAATAAACAGCACAGACGTTAACCTGTCTCGGAGTCTCCTTCCCAGGGCACTCGAACCACAGTATTAGTGCCAGAGAATTCTGCCTCTGTGGATCTCCCCCACACTTGTTACTGCTAGCCACGTGGTCTATGGATTCCCCGAGTGCCCTTGCCTCCACCCTAGATTTATCCACCGTGGAAGTCAGGACGTCATGCTGAGTTGTGAATGTTAGTTCGCATGTTGGTCTGTCTCAGTGTCCTAGTGGGGTCTTTTCCTCACTAACTTTTGTGTTTCCAGCTCCCAGGGAATTATCGGTGCTCAAACCCTGTGGTTACATGGCGAAGAGTGATTGAGAGGGGCAACATTAAGTCAGGTTTTCCTTATGACTCATTCCTGAAGTTCTTGAAGAAAACTGAAGATCTTTGTTAAACTACTCACTACATTTGGCTCTCCCGCCAAGAAAGTCCCCCTGTTCACCTCAGGATTTACTTGCCTTTGTGTCTGGGTATGAATCCAGGGGAAGTGACTGTCGGGAGTGGAGCAGAGGCAGGTCTTCCAGGCAGGAGTAAAGGAAGAATGAGTCCTGTCAACCTCAATGGCTAAACTCCCAGAAGCCAGTGCTTCCTGCCGACGTGGCAGTTGTCATTTCTTGCTCAGCTCCTGTTCCCCGGGCACAGTGCTAGGCCCAGGTGTCAGTGGGAGAGGAAATATTGCACTCCCCTAGGAAGGCTGAGCTAACTCGGAAGATGGATGGGTAATAGAATCTTGGATACCGGTGAGCCATGTTCTACCCAAAACACCTGTGACAGCGTTGGAGCCAGGGTGAGAGTGAGGTGCCAAGCAGCAGGCAGGAGAGTCTTTGACGTGAAATCACAAAATCCAGCCGTAACTGGAGTCTCACTGGAAACGTGTCACGCATTTTCTCTCCAGTCAGGTGGCTGAGGAATCACAGACCCTTCTAGAAGAAGATGGTTAAATGAACAGTGGGCTGTTTGCTAGGAAAAGAAAGCTGGCCATGAAGGGGGAAGTCTAGGACGACAGCGCTGAAGAGGAACTCAGGGGGCTGGGGATGTGGCTCAGTGTGGAGTGCTTCACCTAGCGCATGCAGACGGTAGCTGTGGGTTTGACACCGCCAACAACAAAGCAAACCCTAACGGGGAATATCCGGAGTCTGGATGCTGTCACTCTTTCCTTTACGTAAGATGGAGTAAACGCAGTCTTACAAAATAAGAAACCACAAGGCCAGTGGTTCTCAACCTTCCTAATGCTGTGACCCTTTAATACAGTTCCCCATGGTGTGGTGGCCACCCCACCCCCCAATCATAAAATTATTTTTGTTGCTACTTCATAACTGTGATTTTGCTACGGCTGTGAATTGTCATGTAAATACCTGATATGGAGATGGTCTTAGGCGAGGGTCATTCAACCCTCCCCAAAGGGGTCACGACCCACACACAGATTGAAAACCACTGCACTAGGCTAACACTAGCTGTCTGTGTTTACATGCACGGGGTGGAAGGGGTTAAACACTTTGAAAGGGGATATCACTAACCACATGGAAGAGAATGAACTGTGAGGAAACTATTGCATCCTTGGAGGCCCGCAACTTCATTGTTCAACATAAGGATGCCACAGCACCCTGGTAGGGCTTGCTTTTGAAGAACAGTGGATCTGTCCTGTCCGCTCTCTTTGCTCTTAGTTCAGGAGTGAGAACAGCGAACTGATCAGGAATTAGCAGGATCTATAGTTAGACTTTCACGGAAGAGCATATGATCGGGTGGAAACTTGTCCAGGCAGGTATCATGTTCAGAGGAGGAATGTAACCAGCAAGAAGCCAGAAGATATACGGAACATAGTGGATGTAGAAAGAAAGTAGGAAGCTCTGTAGTTCCCTGTGTATTGACAGCAACAAGGGAGTCACTATTCATCTTTGGTCCTAAAGCCAACTGAACTCTTAATTCATGCAGCTAGGCTAGAGTGTATGGGAGCCACAGAGACATCTCTCCTGACCTAAGACTGAGCCTGAAATCATGACAGAGACTGAATCTTGATTCCTTCATTCCAGGGATGAGATGGACCAAGGAGAGGTAAACCAAAGAAAATCCATCAGTTAGAAGAAAAGCTGGCTGGAGTAGCCCATGCTGAGTGGCAGATGACAGGCTGGGTGACACTTTTGTCAGGTATATTTGTCATAAACCTACGACCCCAGAATGTGAGAGACAGAGGTAGGCAGGTTAGGCATTTGAACCTCACCTGGGCTAAGGAGCAAGATCCTGCATTAAAAAAAAAAATCCTAGTACAATACTGGTGCACTTCATGTTGATGAGCAAGAGAAGAGAGACATAGGAAGAGTATATGCAGGATTAATCCTTGACCCCAGTTCCAGAACAGCAAAACTGAAGACTATCAGTGATAATTTAAAGTAGCAATCCTGGGGCCAGGTTGGCAGTGTTAGGTACCACCTGGGAAAGATCTGGGAGAACTTTCAGGGATACAGGAAGTGTCCTGTATCATTTTAATCTGGGTAGGGATTATGTGGATCTATTCAACATGTAAAACTTCTAATGAACCTACCATTCATTCAACATTTATAGACTTTATATATACATACTAAGCCTCAAAAACAACTAGCATAAATCTGCACTTTTTGGGGTGGGGGAGGGGGAAATATTGAGAGAGACTCATTGTGTAGCTCCAGCTGTCCTGAAACTCAATGTGTATACAAGACTGGCCTTGAACTCATAGAGATGTGCCTGCCTCTGTCTTCAGTGTGCTGGGATTAAAGGGGTACCACCATAACCAGGCCCAAAATAGCACTTTTTAAAAAACAAAGTCTGGGTAAGTTTCCTGGGCTAGCTTAGAACTCACAAAATAGCCCAGGCTATCCTTGAACCTACTATCCTTCTGCCTTAGCCTCCCAAGTACCGGGATTGCACGGAAGTGCCATTGCACCTAGAAAAACAATGTCTTTTAAAACTAATTTCTCGCCGGGCGTTGGTGGCGCACGCCTTTAATCCCAGCACTCGGGAGGCAGAGGCAGGCGGATCTCTGTGAGTTCAAGGCCAGCCTGGGCTACCAAGTGAGCTCCAGGAAAGGCGCAAAGCTACACAGAGAAACCCTGTCTCGAAAAAACAAAAAACAAAAAACAAAACAAAACAAAAACCCTAATTTCTCTTTTCTCATTCCTCATCTGCACCCCACACATATTATGTAGGCTAAGTGCCTTGGCCAAGTTCCATCTGAGCTGGTCTTCCCTCAGGAAGTGAAACTAAGGAGAGACAACCTCGAATTTCCCCTGGTGGCAGCGATGCCACTATAGCAGAACATAGTGTGGTCCTTCACTGGCCACTGGACGCAAGGGCACATCCATTTCCCAAAATGTGGGAGTGAGCAAATCTGGACCCTAAACGAAACAGGGAGCAGCCACAGGACCAGGCAAGGATACTTTTCCAGACTACCTGGAGGCAGCAGAGATTTCCCTGAGCAACATGGGTCTGTGGTCCCCTGGCCTAAGAACAGGAGTAGCACCTGAGTAAGCAGTGGGGTTAAACTCCAGGTGAGGATTGTTGTGAGGTCCTGTTCCAGGAAAGGGAGCCAGAGCAATACTGAGAAATAGCACTGAAGCCACAGAAAACCCAGGAAACACAGCAAGAGAGGCAGCTGAAACCTTAGGCTCACTCGGTGAATCAAGTGTCCCACAAGGAGGGAGCAGGCACTCAGAACAAAAGCAATTCTGAACCTTTTCAGGATAGCAGACCTTGTCTGTTACCTGCGTGGCTTTCAGCTCAGAGATAAAAAACAGGGTGTCGCTGGCAGAGTACACAGAACAGAATGGCAGAACGGGATTGCTAATTGCAATCTTTAGATCAGCGAGTACAAAACCGGTTTGTCTGAGATCAGACATAGATGCCATTGTAATCTGGACAGAGTGGCACTCCGTGCAGTCATTTAAGGATAGCATTAACCATTTTAGCATGCCAAGACAACAATGCTGTCAGGAACAACAGCTGCATGGGAGAATGCACTGTGGTCATTAGAGACCAGCACCAAACTGCGCAATCAAATAAGAGTCCGGTAATTAAGTTTAGAGATTGTTCCATGCTTGCTGGTCCTACTTGCCAATGCCATTTACTAAAAGCAATTTTGTTGTTTTGTGTGGTATGAGAGTACATGACTATAAAGATGAGACTGTAGTTCCTAAGGACAGGCTCTGCCTCTCTGTTTACCTTCCTGAAGCAGCTCCTCTAAGCTTAGCTTGAATCCATTCATGCTTCTTCTTTCCAATGGATCAGATGTTCATAATTACTTCCTTTTTGAAATATTTATTTCTTTGGAGCTGGAGAGATGGCTCAGCTACTAAAAATGTTAGGCTCACAACCAAAAAGGCTACATTTATTTTCTGTGTAAGGGGTTTTGCCCGCATGTGTGTGTGAATACCACATGTATGTCTGGGACCTGTAGAAGTCAGAAAAAGGTACTGGTCCTCTGGACCTAGAGCTACAGAGGGTTGTGAGCTACCATGTGGGTGTGGGGAACAGAACCCAGGTCCTCTGCAAGAGCAGCAAGTGTTCTTAAACACTGAGCCACCTCTCCAGCCCCAAGATGTTCATAATTTTAAAAGGCTTTATCATTATTATTATCACTATTATCATTACTTGAGACAAAGTCTTGCTATATAGTCCAGGCTAGCCACAAACCCACTATATAGTTCAGGTTGGCTTCAAATTCTTTCTTTCTTTTTAAATATGTATGAGTATTTTGCCTGCATGTGTTTATGTGCATCACGTTCATGCAGTGTCTGAGGCAAGAAGAGAGCATCAGATCCCCTGGAACTGGAGTTACAGACAGTTGTTGGCACCATGTTGGAGTTAGGAATTGAACTCGGGTCCTCTGGAAGAGCAGTTAGTGCTCTTTTACAACAGAGCAATCTCTCCAGGCACCTGGCCTCAAAATTCTTGATCCTCCTGCCTTAACCTCTCACATGCTGAGATTGTAGGCACATGCCTAGCAAATGTGCACTGTTTTAATCAGCTTTTTAGATCCTCTGTTATCTGTGCAAACATTCCATCTTCTTACCTGCATGAGTCCTGCTCTGGCAGCCAAAAGACTTCACTGGTTGCTTCAAGAATTCCTTCCCTGGGGAGACTTTTATCGGTTACAAGTTCCCAACAACAAACCAAAGTGTAATTTCATCAAAGTTCAACCTGGGAACCAATGAGTTTCTTGGGCTTACTTTCAAAGCATAGATGAGGGGTGATTTCCAGGAACATGGGTGACTCCAAAGCTACCACACTGCAAAGTCTTCATCCATCATGAACGATGGCTTCTCATAGCCACATAGACAGAATCCCTTTTGTTAACCTTCCCAGCCTATATACTCTAGTACCGCCAGAGTCCATCCCTCCCCCAAGTGCAACTGAGGCAGACCTGCACACAAGTATCTAGGAGGAGGCGACGGAACCTCAGGTGAAGGTATAACAACCCTCCCCACTCCCACCTATGATGGAATGTCAACAGTGAGGGGGTCTGGGGGTGAGGGGCAGCTGTGCAAGCAAGCACAGTTGAGCTGATGAAGACACCAGCTGTTTTGCTTGGAGAATCATGGTCTACAACACAGGAGCTGCTCCGATTACCTCCCTCTCGGGTCCTTCCCCCTATTCCAGCTTCAGAGCCTGCTATAGATTCCCCTCTGCAGATTGGCAACTGTCCTTGACCCAGGCAAACTTCACCGGGCTCACCCTCAACCCTCCATACTTAGCTTCCCAACAAGTAAGCCTTTTAAAAGACCAATCTTGGTTCTTGGTTCTTGTTGGAGGTTATTTATTTTTTTGGCTGGCACTTTTAATAGCCAGATGCTCTCACATCCCGATGACCCTTCATCCCCCAAGGAGAATTCTCATGATGAACTGAGTGTGAATATCTCTCTGAAACATATGCTGAAGTGTGCATTGTGAGCTGTAAGGTATACTCTTAGCTTTTATGATTGCGCTCCGGTCACCTGGCATCCCTACAAGTTGAGTTCCCTCCGGGAGGTAGACTCTAGGACAGAGATAATCGGGCCAAAAGTTGACGACGGAATCACACTCAGATCAACCGCAATGAAGGGAAAGAAGCAGGACTGGAGAGAGGGGCCAGTGGAACTGTGATGCCTCGCCTCTCTCCACGAGGAACGCTAATCCAATGGCCCTTGAGAACGTCCATGTTCAGGGTGTATTATTAGACTATAATAGTTGCTGAATGCAGGCTCCCCTAGGCTGGGTGTATAACCTTGGGCGAGATCATTTTCTCCATCTTATTTATGACTCTTTGTCACAAGTCAAGTTTCTGTAGGTTGTCTTGTTTCTTCAATTTCTGTTCTGTTTCATGTTTTGTCTGTCCATCCACCAACAGCTCATTGTCCTCATTACGATACCTCATGGATCAATTTTGTGAAAACTGATAGTGATCACTTTATCTTATTTTGAAGATTTGCTTATTTTGACTCATGTGTTCATGTGTGTGACTGCATGTATGTTTGTGAGGTGCTGTGGGATGGTCTGTATGTCAAACATGTTGCTTATTGGTCAATGAATAAAACACTGATTGGCCAATGGTCAGGCAGGAAGAAGTATAGGCGGGACAAGGAGGAGAGAATTCTGGGAAGTGGAAGGCTGAGGAGACACTGCCAGCGGCCGCCATGACAAACAGCATGTGAAGATTTGGTAAGCCACAAGCCATGTGGCAAGGTATAGATTTATAGAAATGGATTAATTTAAGATATAAGAACAGATAGTAAGAAGCCTGCCACGGCCATACAGTTTGTAAGCAATATAAGTCTCTGTGTTTACTTGGTTGGGTCTAAGCGGCTGTGGGACTGGCGGGTGAGAGAGATTTGTCCTGACTGTGGGCCCGATAGGAAAACTCTAGCTACAGTGAGGTATGTATGTACAGGTGCTGATGGGGCCAGAAGAGGGTGTTGGCTCTCCTGGAGCTTGAGTTACAGGCAATTGTGAGCTTCCTGATGTGGGTGCTGGGAAGTGAACTTGGGTTCTCTGGAAGAGCATTGAGTGGTTTTAACTGCTGAGCAGTCGCTCCAGCCCCTTGTTTGTTTTTGAGGAAGGATTTCCTTTAACCCAGGCCAGTCTGGAACTTGCTGTGTAGCTGAGGCAGACCTTGAATGGACTCCTGACCCTCCTTACACCTGTGATTATGGGCATTTGCAATTACACACAGCGGAAAATAATGTTTTAATACTGAATTTTCCTGTAGAAGAAAATTATTTATCTCTATAGATACCATTTTTTTTCTTTAATGGCTTTAAAAAAAATGTCTAACTATCTCCAGGTAGGCCTTGCACATTTTCTGTTAGATTCTTTCCCAGATATTTTGTAGCTTGGGTTGCTAATTGCAAATGGTATTTCATTGTTGGTGTTTAGCAATACAATGAGCTTTGGCTTTTAATTCAGCAATCCTATTAAATTCTTATGTTAATTCTGATAAATTTCCTGTAGATTCCATTTTCCAGTATTCATAATACACGCCGCATGTGTTGGGTGGATGTCAACATGCTTTCATGATAATTCATAATACAATAATTACAATAAAAGATTCTAAAGCCATAGCTAACCACTTCCTCTTCTCTGGAAACACTCCACGCTGTATTTATCCAGGGTTTACTGATGTCAACAGTCTTCCATGTTTTCCTTCTTGTTTATGCCAATATCCAGGGGTGTTGGTTCCTTTGCTCTTCCTGAAACAGAACTATTCTCCAAACACGTTCCACAATCTGATTTGTTCACTGCTGACTATTATAAAGTTCTCGAGCTCCACCTTTCTCTAGTATTTTATGCATTTAATGTAAGTGTGCCCGTGTCATACACTGGTTAGTTTAGCCAGTCAGTTTGAGTGCCTCGTTTTTTATCTATAAAATTAATTTGATTGTTTTATGTGTAGGAGTATTTGCCTGAATGTATGCCTGTGTGCCACCTGTGTGCCTGGTGCCTGCTGAGCTTAGAAGAGGGTGTTGGGCCCCCTAGAACTGGAGCTGTGACCTGCTATGTGGGCGCTAGGAATATCCCAAGTCCTCTGGAAGAGCAACCAGTGCTTTTAACTGTTGAGCCATCTCTTCAGCTGCAAAGTGCCTCACTCTTTAACACACACACACACACACACACACACACACACACACACACACTACTGGATAATCAGGAGACTAGACAGGAACTTTGATTCTCTAGCAAAATTAGGGCCAAAGGTACATAGCTCAGTGGTGCAGCATTCACAAGGCTCTTGTACTTAATCAGCACGAGGGCCAGGCTTCAGCATCAGGACCAGAGAGAAGAGCAATAGAGACAGAGACAGGAGAGACAAAGACAGCTGAATTAGTCTCTTTATAATTTGTAAAGTTACTCTATTTATGTTGGACTCGTTATTGTAGCTAAGGAGGATCCAGAATGCTGGGATTACAGGTATCCACCATCACACCTTGTTGTTGCTCTTCCTGCCACCCAGCTCCCCAATAAATCACACACGGAGGCTTGTTCTTAATTATGAATGCTCGGCCTTAGCTTGGCCTTTCCTTAACTTTAAATTAGCCCCATCTATCTTTTGCCTCTGGGCTTTTCTCTTACTTCTGTAAATCTTACTCTTACTCTGTGGCTTGCTGTGTAGCTGGGTGGCTGGCCCCTGAAGTCCTCCTCCTTCTCTGGCTCCTTCTCCCAGATTTCTCCTTCTATTTATTCTCTCTGTCTGCCAGCCCCACCTATTTCTCTCTCCTGCCTCACTATTGACCGTTCAGCTCTTTACTAGACCATCGGGTGTTTTAGACAGGCACAATATCACAGCTTCATAGAGTTACACAAATGCAACATAGACAAAAGTAACACACCTTAAAATAATATTCTACAACACCCCTGGTTTATGCAATGCCCATTACCAAGCCCAGGGCTTTATGCATGGTAGGCAAGCTGTGGAGACCCACAGGGGCTACCTAGAGAAAACTTACTCAGGGTCAGAGAATCTGGGCTTGCTTTACCCAGCAGGGCTGCATAATGGATGATTTGGCCATGGGCATGTTTACCAGGTGTTTGGAAGGGTCTATACTTGGCTGTACAGTGTGCTTGGATCTTTCAAGGGGGAGGTCTTTTGCCTCTCTCCTTGGCATGTTATGAAAAGTTCTTTTCTCTGTATCGTTCCAATTTTAGTATATGTGCTGCCAAAGTGAGCACTAAAAAGCTCTTTTCAATAAAGAAAGGATGATGCTGTTGGGTATTGACCCAGGCCCTCCTGAAGC
Organism: Peromyscus nudipes; assembly: GCA_902168325.1. NCBI lineage: Eukaryota > Metazoa > Chordata > Mammalia > Rodentia > Cricetidae > Peromyscus > Peromyscus nudipes. The sequence goes on from CABHPH010137528.1 coordinate 10,172, forward strand.
TGTTCTGTGTTTCTGTCTTTCTTCACGTCATCTAGGTCTCTCTTTCTATCTGATATTTTCTTATCCCTCTCTCCTTCACCTAAGAACCCTTTGAAAGGTGGGAGCAGGTCAGAGCTGAACTTCTGCAGACTCCCACAGCAAGTACTCTACCAACTGAGTTGCATCCACTGCCTAATGCTTCACACAGTTAAATACAATATGTAAGGCATCTATGTGTCTTCTTAAAATGGATGACACTCTGATCAGATTTTTATTTTCCTTCAAAGAAGTATTGCTTCTAAAACAGATTCAATTAGGGCTGGCATTCAGAATTGAGAGACAAAGTCCAACTGTGAAGTACTATCTGGACATACAAACCAAATAAACAGCCATGTTCAGCAAAAATATTTGTTAGGTCTCCAAAGACGAAATAACAATTTGACTTCCTTCTTCCTAGGGCCATGTGCTGTATCAGGTGATTTCAGTTGTCCCGAGGGCACTGGGCCATGCCACGCAGATCATGTCCGTCTGGGGAGACTGAGGACAGAACCTGATCTAGCTGGGCTGGCAGTGGCTTTACTGGAGTTTTAAAGCTGAGTTCTCCTGGTGATTTTTAAACTAGAACCAGACAAGGAGCAAAATGCATCAAGACTTGGTCAGTTTTGCTGTGGGCTGCAGAGGGAACATCGCTCTGGTAGCATACGAAGTCCCATATGTCAACACTCTGGAACACATGCGGCCTTCTGTGAAAGCACCATGCTATCTGCCAAAAAGATATTAAACCAAATTCATCTGGTGTTTCCTGTAAATAACTTACTATTCTTGTCTAGTGTCTTATGAGAATCAACCATATTTTTGCAAATAGGATTCCAGGGATGATTAAGGCTATTTTCTGTATTTTACTAAAGGAACAACATTATTTTACATATAATTTTTTCTGTCAGCAAGTATTTTCACATTATAATTCTATGTTAATATTTCACTCTTGCCACCTTGAATTCATAATATTGTCTAAACTGAGTGATTTATTATTCCTTTGAAAGGTACTAGTTTGTGTATATTATAATTTCATTGCCATCAACAAGTATTAGTCCTGCTGTACAGAATTTGGGGAAGGACACTAAAATTTATGGCATATATATCTAGAAGTTGACAATAAATTTTTTTTTAAAAAGTCATAATAGTAACCCTCTGTGAACTGTGAGTCACTATGTCCTGCTGTTGAGCTACTTGCTTTTTTTTTTTTTTTTTTGGGGGGGGGTTCGAGACACGGTTTCTCTGTGTAGTTTTGGTACCTGCCCTGAATCTCACTCTGTAGACCAGGCTGGCCTTGAACTCACAGAGATCCGCCTGGCTCTGCCTCCCGAGTGCTAGGATTAAAGGCGTGGGCCACCGCTGCCCAGCGAGCTATGTGCTTTTTATAATCATCTCATTCAGTCCCCACGATGACCTGGTATGATACGCTGTTTCCCTCATTATAAAGGAGAATGCCATCCTTGACGGGACCTTGGACTTTACACCGAGGAGTCATTCCTTTCTTTGATGGTCTTATCTTGTTATTGAATATTATAAAATGTAATATCAGTGTCCTTCGGGTGAAGCTCAGTTGTATTTACCGAGTGCCGGAGGAGCAGAGCAGGCAAGAGAGAGGGCGTTCCCACAGGTCTAATACAGGGCAGCAACCATGGGGAGAACCATCGGGTTCCAGCGAGCACGCCCAGGAAGCTGGAGTTGAAACTCAACTCCAACAACAAACACTTCTAAAAGACTGGCCAAAAGTCTCTTGGGGACAAATTGCCGTGTGTATTAAGTGTCATGCTAAAGAAATTAGACACTGTTCTATAGAAAGTGGTAAGAGGCAGTTTAACAAGTTTAAATTCTGTATGTTGTTATAGAAACACATACGTTTATTTAAAAGCCCCAATCCCCAACTATAGAGGGAACAAAGTTTCACTTTGTGGTTGCTCTCTTACTCTGTTCCTCACATATAATCACTGTCAGTTTGGATACAACCTTCTAAAATGCATTAAAACACAGAGCTACTGTTTAGCGTAAGTGTAATTATACTTGACACTTCCCTTGGCAATAACTCACGGGGTAAAACACTGCGTGTCAACATAAACTTTGGAAGTTTTTGAATAGCTTTGGGTATTTCAAGGCTTTCATCTATTAAGCTATTTAAAAATCTAGAAACGGTATTAATATAATGTACATATGTTTTGTATACTTATCCAGTTACTTTTAAATCTGAATTATTGAGAGTGGAGTTGACGAATACATAAATACATACATATTGAAGTTTAATATACACCTTTAAGTTGCTCTTGAGAAATTTTTTCAGCAAGTTATGCTCTCCAAGAAGATGTTTGAGTGCTTTTTTTTTCTCTATGTTTTCAGTATTAGGTCTGATCGACGGGGAATTTTTGTTGAGCAAGGTTGTGACAAGGTCGTAGATGTGGCATCAGGGAACTAGCCTACTTCAATCAGATTATTGTTCTGAATGCGTGAATCACTTCTATTTAAAGTCCTAAAAGAAACAACTGGGGAACCAGACACTCAGGGAATGAAGAATCATAATATATTAGGAACAGTGACTAAACATAAAATCAATCACACTGGACAAACAACTATGAGTAATGTTTTAAGTCGATGGGTCTCAAATGCCGGTGCCACGGAACTTACATCACCTGCAGAACTTTGAAAACCAGCGGATGTCTGAATTGATCTGTGATGTGGCCTGAGTATAAGGACATTTAAAAGCCTCATGGGCCAGGCGGTGGTGGCGCATGCCTTTAATCCCAGCACTTGGGAGGCAGAGGCAGGTTGGTCTCTGTGAGTTCGAGGTCAGCCTGGTCTACAGAGTGAGTTCCATGAAAGGCTCCAAAGCTACACAGAGAAACCTTGTCTGGAAAAAAAAAAAAAAAGCCTCATGGGCAATTCTACTGTGAGCTGCAAGTGAGAATTTCTGTTTTAGGTATTGTTCGTTTTAAAGGCCCTGAATTCCATGTCTACAAACCCTATAAAGATGCCTGATAGGCTTCCATTCGTTCCCGAGATTTTTTAGAAAAGCATTTCAGCCTGGCAGTAGACTATGGACTGCATGTTTGGGATTAATCTTGCTAGGTTCAGTCTAAACACTTTATACTAATAGTCTGAATAGTCTTTTCTCAGAAAAGCCATTGGATTGTTTTCCAGGGTTTAATTTCATTTCTATACCTTGACCTACAAAGGTGAAAGAACAGAATTACCCAGAGGCTGACTCAGACATCTCGCTAGATCCAGGTAAATCAAACAGAGGCCCTTAAGTCTCCAGAAAACAAACGAAATAAACAAACATGATTCTCAGAACATTCTCTGCAAGATGAAACCTACCAGTTAGAACAGGTCTGGCCTGGCTGGCATGCAAAGGAGGCAGGATTTCCGTAATACATTAGGAGAATAATGAATGACCTGACCCAGTGGAGAACGTTCTTCAGGTATTTCAATTGCCTGAGATCTGACTGCTCACCTCCTCCATTTCACCCTCCCCACCCCATTCTCCTATCTTGTAACTATAAAATCTTCAAGCGTAGTCACTGTGATTGGTGATACCGGAAGGAAAATCCTGTCATGTGGAGAAATGAATGTCCCCTGCTGACTGGGAGAATGAGTCATTCCTTGACTCAGACCTGAGGGTATTTTAGTGTTCCGTGCCAACCTGGCATTGCCAAGCAGCAGCTGACGCTCTAAAGAGAGCTCCTGACCTTCAGAGATGAAAACTGAGCTCTGAACATCAGCATGCCTAGTCTCACATCTGCCTGAGACGGTGATGGAGCCTGCAAGGGCTGCCACTTTCTAGGCATGGGGAGACGCAAGCTGTTGGTCTTTGGAATTGACTTTCCAACATCTCTTTAAACAGCATGGTTCTGCCCAGGAGTATGCTGGGAAGCCTGTGTGGAAGGTGGAGGCATGGGAAGGGTTTGGGGAGCAGGGGCCTGAGAGCCTGATTTGTAGGGTTGCCATCGTGTCTGATGTCAAGTTAGCAAAGTTAACCAGTGCATTCACCACATTCCTGAATGTTTACTAATCAGCTTTCACCAGCCTGTCCAAACTGGTTCCAGCTGTACCTCATGAGCACAATCTTGGTGATGCATACCTATAATCCTGGCACTAGGGAGCCTGAAACAGGAGGATCACAAGTTCAAGGCCAGCCTAGGCTACATAGCAAAACTCTGTCTTCAAAAAGAAAATCTTAGTAGTATAGTTTAATTATTATTTAAGCTCATGCCATTTTGTGGTGCAAAATTCAGTTCACGTGAGCTGCAAATGCCAGCTTACATACAGACCACGAGGGTCTCAACACCTACTTGCGAAGACGCCAAGGGCCTAATAACAGAAGGGCTCAGCTATTAACACTTGGAGAGGTTTATTTTTAAGAATTGAAAAGCAAGTGAAATAATGACTTAGGGCCAAGACCATGGAATAAACTGAAACTAAAGAGTTACTTTATCTAATTACAAATGAACAGTGGTGGCCATATGCTTGACCACTCTCTTCCTTTCTCTTAAGAGCTGAAGGCTTGTTAGGAGTGAGTAGCTATTCCACACCAAATTTATTTGAGACAAATATGAACTGTAAAATCTCTAGAAGAAAACAGTTTTCTATTTGACATTAGGAAATCCCACGTCCTTCAAATGGATGTCTTACAGAATAGAAGAGACCTGGGTCCTGTTTCAAAAAGAATTTATCAACTCTTCCCTAACTCAAATTCAGTTCCCAGAACCCACGTTCAGCGGAGCTGAACCAATTGTAACTCCAGCTCAACTTTTTCCCTGGCCTCCAAGGGCACCTGTACACACACACACACACACACACACACACACACTTAAAAACAAATAAAATCTTTAAAAAAAAAAAAAGGAAGAAGTCAAAACCCCCAAACCAACACTGAAAGGTACCTACCGTGAGGGTGTTGTAGGAGCTAATATGGTAATGTGTATATAGAGACATTGCCACAGGTTTAGCGTTTGGTAGATACATAATAAATCATGAAATGATGCTTATAGTGGTACCTTTTTGTAGATGTTTGGAGAGCAAGCAGTTGTTGGGGTAAAATTATGCTCAGAGGATGTTTATATCCTATTTTGACAGCTCCCCATCCTTCAGAGCTGTGGAATAAGTAAACATGTGTAAAAAACACTTGAATTTGAGCGAGGATTCATAGTAACCAGGTCCCACACAATCTGAGCAAAACTAAATCCACGTTGACAATTGCACAGTGAAAAGTAAACCGGGGCTGGAGAGATGGCTCAGTGGTTGGGAGCGGCGGCTGCTCTTCCGGTAAACCCGGGTTCAATTCCCAGCACCCACATGGCAGCTCACAACTGTCCCATTTTCCCAGGGAAAAAAGACTATTGGGCTGTCTCTCTCCAGTTCTAAAAGTAAAAAAAGAAAAGAAAAGTAAAGTAAACTGTTCTTAACCTAGTAACATATTGAGCCTTTCCAAAGACAAAAGCAGTGATGGGTTAGATAAGTGTGCTGCTTTAGACTGTCTGCTGCTATTAATAAAACAGTCTCTCTGCAGGAAGTGTATATAGACAACGCACAAAAGCAGGAAGGTCACTCAGGAACCTGCGGGCGAACGACTGGACTCAACTCGTGGAATTGCCGTCGCCGGAGAAGATGTCACAGGGCCGAAGGCTCAGAACACAGCTGTGCTTCCCACCTGTGGAAGCCAGTCTGCAGCATGAAGACTGAACTTCCTATATCAATCCCTTTATTGTACACATGAAGACGCTCAGGGCAAAGCTGGAGATGCCGGCCATGTAGTATTTTGGCTGGCTCAGAATCCATTTTCCCTTCCGGCAAAAGTCTATCTCATGGACTGTTATTTGAGGACACATTCCTGGCTTGTGATCTTGTTAGTCTAAACAGGGCTGCTCGCTCCTTAGCTCAGCTCCAGGTTTGGCGGTTCTCATGTTCAGGCATGGGCAAATGGATACAGCAAAGCATTTGTTGAGAGGCAGGTGAGGGGTAGAACCCATATCCACTTCAAAGGAAAAGTCAGTGTAAGGTCACACTGTTGATACTTTTTTACTTAACGTAAAAAGTAGTTCTAGGTTTCTTTATAGTGTCACTGAGCCAGTCTGTCTGAGGGTCTATGAGCTTTTCTGCTTGGTCATTACGTACCTGGAATATAAACATACATGGTTTTGTATGTCTTTAAAGAGAACACAAGTTTTAACCAAGGTAAGGACAATACAATGATAGATAATTTATATGCAATGTTCCTATAAGACTACTTAAAAATCATCTTAAGCTACAAAGATATCATTATATATGTAGACCCTCAGTGGTCACACTACAAATTGTAGCCATGCAAAAAGGAGACTATTGTGCTGGCAAGATGCTGCAGCAGGTATAGGAACTTGTGATCATGCCCAAGGACCCAAGTTCGATCCCTGGGACCCACATGGTGGGACAGAGTCTACTTCCACAAATTATCCTTTAACCTCTACATGTATACCGTGACACGTGTGCCCCCATGTACACACAAACAAACAAATAAATGCAATGAGGGTGGGGAGAAAGAGAGAGGAACAGTATGTAGCAGCTGCAGTAGCTAGGAAATAATCCAGGGGGTTCCAGACTCGACCTTGGGTACCAAAATCTAGGAGGCGTTTTTCCTTTCCATGACATTGTTTCACTTTGCATGTACATTCCCCTGTGCTTTAAATCATCTTTGCATTTGTTCTAATAGTACAAGGCTGTCTTAGTCTTTAGAAATCTTTCTCATATGAAGAAAAATGTAATGTTTGAGGCTAAAATAAGATACTATTTTCTGCCAAGCGGTGGTGGCGCACGCCTTTAATCCTAGCATTCGGGGAGGCAGAGGCAGGCTGATTTCTGTGAGTTCGAGGTTAGCCTGGCCTACAGAGCGAGTTCCAGGACAGCCAGGGCTACACAAAGAAACCCTTTCTTGAAAAACCAAAACCAAAACCCCAGAAAAGATACTATTTCTACCTAAGGACTAGCAAATATTAGAAATTTGCCATGCCAGATGCAGTGGTGCATGCTGGTAATCCCAGGGCACAAGAGGCTGAGGCGGTAGCAGCAACCGTTTGAGACCAGCCTGGGCTACATAGTGAGACCCTGTCTTAAAAAGAAACTACAGAAAAGCTCGCTAAGCTATTACTCTCCTGAGAGTGTGAGGACTCAGGCATTCCTAAGGAGCTAAGGTACAGTCTCTAAATGCCCGGTAGGTTTTTAACCCTACAGATAACAGTACAGGTGTGGAAATTCCATCAAGGCAGGCATTTCATGAAGTAGAGCAGTTCTGGATCATTAATATAGATGACTCAAAAACAAACAAGCCGGGCATTGGTGGCGCATGCTTTTAATCCCAACACTCAGGAGGCAGAGTCAGGCGGATCTCTGTGAGTTCGAGGCCAGCCTGGGCTACCAAGTGAGCTCCAGGAAAGGCGCAAAGCTACACAGAGAAACCCTGTCTCGAAAAACCAAAAAAACAAAACAAAACAAAAAACAAAAACAAAACAGGGACTTAGAGAAAAAAGCAAGGTGCAGGAGAGTTTGCACCCTGTGAAGTGAAAAGTTTTTGCACCCCATAAGCCTCTCCACCGACGCAGCAATCCAAATCAGACTTAATCAGACCAAATTAGAAAAAGGCTCGGTTTAATGGGTAAACTGCTCGGGGGTGATTTTTCAGCCCCCCAGAGAGGAGTTGTGGAAGAGAGACCGAAGAATCACGTGTCTGTTTTCCGGGGTCCAGTTTAAATACTCCATGGGAGTGGTCTTGAGCATCTCTGGGGGAGGAGCCATGTTCAGCAGGACTTTCAGAGGGGCAGGGTCTGGGCAGAGAGAGAGGTGGGGCTTCCACCAGAACAGGAAGCCTGGTGAACAGCACAGCCAACACATTCTATAGCAGAGCTGGTCCTGCCAGAGCACACAGCGAGTATGTTCTTTCCTGGAGAAGAGAACTCCAGTACTGACCGGTACAAGGGAACAAGGCTTTGGACTGTGTCCTCTTTTGAAACTTCTGAATTTTGGGTCATATAGGTATGTTAACAACTTGACCAAACCTAAAAACACATGTGACTTAACAAATCTACTCCCAAAGAATTGAGTGGACCTGTCCCCCAAAAGGCATTCACAGAAAAATCTGTAGATTTTTCTCATGATAGAAGAAACCTAAAAATAACCCAAAGGCTACTACCTGGTCCCCTCCCAAGTGCTGAACCAATGGAGTTACTCAGTCATGGATTTCCACCTCCAGAATTATGAACAGAACAACCTTCTTTTCTTTACAAAGCACCCAGTCTCAGGTATTTTGACATAGCAACAGAACATGGACCAGTACAATTATTAATTTGAAAAAGGTGAAAAAAATTTTAAAAATTTATCCAAATGTCCAGTGATTCATCCTTCCTTCCTTCCTTCCTTCCTTCCTTCCTTCCTTCCTTCCTTCCTTCCTTCCTTCCTTCCTTTCTTCCTTCTTTTTTTTTCTTTCTGTGCTAAGAATTGATCTTGGTGTCTTACATGTGTTGGGCAAGTGCTCTACCACTGAGCTATATTCCAAGTCCTGATTTCTCTCCCTTTATGCTGTTAAAAAGTCAGTACAGCCTTTCTACTAAGCAATAGAGAAAATACTGAAAATGTCCTTAAGCAGAAAGAAAGGCAAAGCAGCTATTGGTTATTAGAATAAAATTCTGATCAAACCAATTGTAAGAAACAAAATGAAACCATGTTCTATCCTGACCCTGAGTTCTCAAGGACTGTAATAGAATGCCTCAACCTACCAAGGGCAGGAAGGGTACTTTTACAAACCTATTAAACAACTTTTAGAAATGTAAGTGACGGAGGAGGCGTTGATTGACATCTCATCAGGGATTCCATGGTCACTGGGAGGGAGGGCTCCATTTGTGGCTGACAGAAAGGAAGGGCTATAGAAGGGCTGTGTTGAGTAAATAAGGCTTGTGTGAGCACAGTGAGGAGTCAGTGAAAGGACAGAGGAGCCGGTTGTCAGAGGAAGGAAAGCAGGTGTGGGGGTGGGGGAGGTGTGAGGGGGGTGGGGGGGGAGGGGGAAGCTTAGCTTGTGGAGGGTGGGGGCTCATCTCACACAGAATACTTGCAAGCGACTCTAAGCAGGTACCCGAAACTACAAAGCAGGCTGATTCGGAATGTACCAGAAGGTCTTAAAAACAAGAGCTTGCTTTCTGAGGAGCCTTCCTTTTCTGGAGGCAGCCATGGCCTTGAGAGGGTCAACCTTCACACCTCTCTCTCCAGTGTCTTCACACTGAGGCATTTGCATTTCTAGTCTGTCAGGTTTTTCTCCTCTTGATAAATTCTTTTCCTGATTAAAAAATAACAGCAGCTCCTTGTAGAAAATTGAAAAATGCAGAGAGGTTGTAAGGAGAAAAAAGAAAAAAGAAAAAAGAAAAAAAAAAAAAAAAAAACACAGTGGCCCAGAGAATAGTACTGAAGTCTTGATTTTGGGAGCCGGGTGCTCCTGGACATGCTGCGGCCGCACATGTGATGTGAGTTCAGGTCTTCTGAGAACCAGACATTGTTTGTTATTTGACTTTGTCATTTCTTCTCTCTGCCTTCTTCCCTAGAACTCCATTGAGGTTAGACTGTTGTCTGTGTTGTTCATTGCTGTATCCTTGGTACCCAGCTCGTAAAAGGATGCTCCAAGAAGGGTTGTCGAGGTTGAAGAAAGGTTGTTCCGCATTATTTCTTGAAGATCAGCAGCTCAGTCAGTCCCCCTTCATCCGGGCAGGAGCTCTGATACCTCAGTGAATGTCTGAAACTATGATCACGTCAGTCCTGTTGCATAATGTTTGATTTCCTCACTCAGCACCTCCGTGAGGGTTCTCCAGAAGGACGGAAACAGCAGACCTCTAAGCATGTATTTAGCCTTGAGTGGTGGTGCATGCCTATAACCTAGCACTTAGGAGACTGAGGCAGGAGGATCAGAAAGAAGTTCAGTCATCTTCAGCTAGGTAGCAGTTTGGGGTCAGTTTGGCTACATGAAGACTTGTCTCAAAAATAAAACAAAACAAAATGAAGAAGGGATTTATTAAAGTGGCCTCCATGGGCAGAGGCTGGGTAGTCTCTCCATGGCTGCCTGCCTGTTGGAAAGTCACAGAACCCAGTACCCACTCAGCCCAAGAAACTGGAAGCCTCAGAACAAGAGAGGCCAGAGATGTAGCCCCGTCCTGAGTCTGGAGACCTGGAAGACCCCCAGGGAGTCGCTGACCAAGTCAGCATTCACGGGCTGAAGAGACTTGAGTCTGATGTTCACCACCGAAGCAGCCAAAACAATATCTGAGAAAACCCAGCTACCGTATGTGTATGTGAGTCCCTCTTCTTAGGCTTTTTGTTGTTCTAGTCCTCAATCTACTGAGCTGTGTAGTCCACATTCAGGGTGGGCTCACCCCCATTTGCTAAACCATGTGCCAATCATCTCTGGAAACACTCTCACAGACACGTACCAAAGTGTATCTTTCTAGTTTTCTACCCATCTCTCTATCCAGTCAGGTTAACCACCACACATATGTACCTATGATAGAGTTTGACTTATAAATTAGTCAAGGCAAAGAGGTCAACAGCAATAGTTAGTAAAAGAGAAGTTATAACAACACACTGTAATAACGTCATGTGACAGTGGTGCCCCCTGAGCGTCTTATTGTTCTGCGCTCACCTTTCATTTTCTTGAGATGGTGTGTAAGGATGGATGGACTGCCCACTCGACAAAATGCAGTGAGTGAGTGAATGCCACAAGTATCATGTGACACATCGTGAGTCTGTGAGGCAAGAGTCGTTCAAACTCAGCACTGAGGTAACTGGAACTGGGTCTGATGACAGAGAGCCACTGAGTTACTAACAGGGACAGGTGGCTGATTGCGAAGCATGACTCTGCCAGACCAAAAGCTGACTGGTATCCCAGGTCGATGGAGCTGGAGGGTACAAGATTCCATTATGCTGCTCAGATCAACTTACACTGGAGTTTTTCATATAATGTTTTTGGACTGAAGTTGATCACTAGTTGTTGAAACTGCCAAATGTGTGTGTGTGTGTGTGTGTGTGTGTGTGTGTGTGTGTAGTGTGTGTAAAACCCACAGCCTTGCTCATGCCAAGCAAGAGCTTTACCACCCACCAGCATGAATATTTCTTACTTATCAATCTAGTCATTTAAATGAACGCCTGATGAAGTTAGGGATGTCAAATGTGGACAGAAACTCCGTAGTTTGTGTTGTATCCTATGGTGTTTCCTGCACGGTGTTTTCACGCATGCCCATGAGTATTCCTAGAAACAATTGCTTCCATTATTAAATTTTTTAATGTGTATGGGTGTTTTGGTGGTATGAATGTCTGTGCACCATGTGTATGCCTAGTATCTGCAGGGGCCAGAAGAGGGTGTTGGATCTCCTGGGACTGGAGTTACATATGGTTGTGAGCCACTGTGTAGGTGCTGGGAATCAAACCTAGGTCCACAGGAAGAGCAGTAAATGTTCTTAACCACTGAGTCATCTCTCCAGCCCTCCCCCTTTTTTAAAAGATTTATTTTTATTGTTTATTTATATGTGCATGCCTATGTGAGTGCACATAAGTGCAGGTGCCCTGGGAGGCCAGAAGATGATGTTGGATCCTCTGAAGCCATAGTTACAGACAGTGGTGAGCTGCCGGGTGTGGGTGCTGGAAATCAAACCTAGGTTTTCTGCAAGAGCAGAAAGTGCTCTTTACTGATGAGCCATACCTCAATTCCTTCCATTCTTTATGTTCCTGTAGTGCCATTATAACATATAAAATAGAACTGCAGGGTTTCTTTTGAACATTTATGTTTAGATCCTTTATTCCTTTTGCCTTTGAATAATAAAAATGATCCGAAAGATTCCATGCTGTTCAGAAGTCTGGAGGAAGAAAGCTAAGAATATGGAATGTGCTTGTAATAAAATTTTCAAGGAGGGCAGATGGAATTACTCAAACTTGAAATACAGCCAGAATTCTGAAGTGAGCATCTCACCCTTGGAACGAAAACATGCTTGGAATCGTTTATAACCAGAGTCATCCAGGGCCTTCCAAACATTAGAGCCGTGGGCTAGAGAGATGGCTCAGTGGGGAAAAGGTACTTGCTGCCAAGTCTTATGGAAAGAGAGAACCAACTTTAACTTCCACACATGTGCGCACACTCAGACATACACAAAGACTAAATATAGCAATAATGATTCAAACAAAGCAATGGTTCAGGAAGGTGGTTCTGCAGGTAAAGACACTGACCACCAATCCTGATGACCCGAGTTTGATACTCAGGACTTATACAAAGGATGGACGAGAACTGAGCTCTGTTGAATTCTGACCTCCATGGATGCAACGACACACGTCTTTCCTCCCACACAAATAAACGTGATTTAAAAGAAAAATTAAAAAAAAAAAACCAAACCAAACAAAAAAGTATCTGAACCAAAGTATCTGAACCAATGAGTCTTTAGGTACCACAATTAGTCAGAGTAAATCAAACAGAGCAATCCCCTAGTTAAGAAAGTAGAATTTTCTTGACTCTGATACTTCAGAAGTCTAGCGACAGAACTAAACCGGGCATAAATAGCTGGTTCTAGGGATTAAACCTAGAACCATGCTATCCTGTCTCTCCCAGCATCCATGTGATTGGGTCACAGCACAGACTGATTGGTGCTTGCTGGGTCCTTAACACTAACCAAAGGAGAGGATACTTGAATTGTCAAGGCTGGGTTAGTAAAACAGGGCATCAGTCATACCCAAAGAAAGTGAGGTGAGTGTTCCATGAGGAGGTGTCTATCAACATGAAGAGAGGCCAAGGGTTTGGTGATGAGGTTAAACTTTACTTGAGTCTTGTGCTCCTGGAAGACAGTGCATAGTTATGTCTCCCCCATCTCTTAAGTGAACTTTCAGAGATCCCTTTATCGATCCATGACCCAGCCAAGAGACCCTCTGATTTCCCATTCTTTGTTTCAAAAACAATATGCTGGATGTTTGTCTTTTGTCCCCATTGACCTACAAAGTTCAATGGTTGATTACAGTTGTCAGGGTCCTTTCCCTCCTCCAGCTCCCAACCAACAGGCCACCATGCATAGACACTAGAAGTAGGAAAAAGCTTTCCCAATGGCCCCAGAGGTAGACTTCAGAGGAAAACTCTCCCCAATCAGCTTCTGGAGAACCCCACTCATCTGGGTCTTACTCAGTGGCTTCTTCTCACCTGCCCTACTCCTTCCTATAAAAGGCCTACTCCTTTCTGTCTGGCCTTGAGTTTATGATCTGTTACATAGGTGCCTTCGTCACCTGGTCTGCAGTTTTCCTCGGCAGGTATCCCACGACTCTGGCATCTCCAACATCTTGGGGTCTCCAATGCAATTGAGGCTTCACCTTTATAGCCTTACACAATGGCCTCCCGGGGCCTCCATGCAGGCACACTCCTGACATATATGACTGGCTTCAGAGACTTTCCTTAGCCATGGAGGGAGATTCCATATTCCTTTCTTGTATCCTTGACTCTGAAGCCGTGTGGTTAAAGCTGCCAAGTTCTGCTATTTGATGGGGCTGGAACTTGGCCCCTCCTTGAATTACCTCTGTGCTAGCTTCCTGTTGTTGATGGGTTCCTTCACTGCTTGAGCTTTTCTTCAATTCCTTCTCACAAGTTGGAAGTTTAGCGGGGTGGGGACTTGGCCTGGTGTCACCACTGCCTTTATCCCATTTGGCATCAGGGTTTTCTTTAAATTTTTTATCTCCTTGAGCACTGGAACTTCTGTCTTCTACATAACATTTCCTGGATCTACTTTTCTCCTCCAACTGTACATTTTGTAATTTCCCTTGCTTAGCTTGTTCCTTTTCATTATAGATCTCTATAAACAAGAGTGATCGCCAATAACCACACGACAGAGTCGATACTAGGCTGTCTTGAAATCTCTTCTGCCAATGCCATTAATCCAAAACTCTTCAATCAAGCCTTAGGCAGATTTTTAGGACAAGGGTAAAAGAACAGCCACATTCTTTGCCAAAACATCACTAGAATGGTGCTTAGGCCACTTATTACTATTCTTCCCCTCTGAAATCTCTTGCGCTGTCCCAAGCCCCATTCCAAATGGCTTTCAGCACCACTGTCCTCCATGCTCCTACTAGGATGACCCGTTTCCCCCGCTTAAGACATCTAGCCCCTTTTGTAGTCCAGCATCTCAAAGTCTTCCATAGTCTTCCAACAAACAGTACAGTCAGGCCTGTCCAACAATATCCCACTCCTGATACCAGCTTCTGTCTTAGTCACTGTTCTGTTGCTGTGAAGAGACACCATGACCAAGGCAACTCTTATGAGAGAAAGCATTTAATTTGGGGCTTGCTTACAGTTTCAGAAGCTTAGTCTATCATCATCATGGTGGGGATCATGGTGCTGGAGAAGTAGCTGAGAGCTACATCCTAACCCACAGCCAGAGAGAGAGAGAGAGACTGGGCTTGGCATGGGCTTTTGAAACTTCAAAGCCCATCCCCAGTAAGACACTTTCCCCAACAAGAGCACACCCACTCTAACAAGGCCACACCTCCTAATCCTTCCAATCTTTTCAAACAGTTCCACTCCCTGGTGACAAAGTATTAAAATATATGAGCCTATGCAGACCATTCTTATTCAAACCACCACACGAAGCATTCTCACTATTACATACAAAAATTCCCTTCCCCATACTGTCATAACCTTTAAATAAAGTTTCTCTTTCCTCATTTCTGATTTTTTTTTTATTTGACCCTGGCTAGACCAGACAACAGATGTCTACCACCCCACACTTTAACCTAGTCTGATGGTACTTGAGGTCATGAAAATTGTTTATACCCTCTCTGTCATCCAGTTTTGATTCGGTGGAGAAGCAGAAGGAGGGATTGGTCAGAAATAAAATGTCAGCTTCATCTGTCTCAAAAAGCAAGTTCAGTCACATGGTAAGATGTGGAAAAACCTTGAGAACATCATGCTAAGTGAAATAAGCTAGACACAAAAGGGCAAACACAACATGATTCTACCTTTATGAGGCATCTAAAGTGTCAAGCCGAAGAAACAGATAGTAGAGTGGTTGCTGGCAGAGACTAGAGGAAGGAGAAAATGAGGGATTGCTGATAAATGAGTAGACAGTTCCAGTTTTGCAAGACATAAAATTCTGTGACTATAATTAACACTACCAAAACTATACACTTTGCATTGACGGGATGAATTGTTTTTTTTCAAGACAGGGTTTCTCTGTGTAGCTTTGGCTGTCCTGGAACTCACAGAAATGAACCTGTTTCAGGGGCCTCCTGAGTGCTGGGATTAAAGGTGTACGTCACCACTGCCCCATGGCAGGAGGAAATTTTATATTTATAAATTTCTTTTCCAGGAAGTTAACCTCATTACTCCTAAGACTTATTGGAGAATGTTGGCATTGTCTGTGGAGAATTATTGAGTATCAGTACTGTACACACATCCCTGAACTGAAATAAACCTCTTCAAACTTCAGCATTCTTTGGAGAGCAGAGCTCACTCCTGTAAGCTTATCACAAGGTAAAAATCTAAAGAAGGCCCACTCTGAAAAAAGGACCAAGTCATACAGCAGTGTCTGTCATCTCTCCCCACCCCCTCACCCCCCACCCCCGCACCCCATGTTTTAGTCAAGAGGGTGTCCTTTCCTCCAGGAGAAATATAAACAAAGAGACCCCACCCCCAAGATATCCATTCTGAGAGCATATCGAGCTGAGACAACCACACTGTTAACTTGAAAAGGATTGGAAAAGGAAAAAAAGAGTGGGGTCAGGAAAAGAAGAGGGAGTGGAAAGAAAGGGAAGGAAAATGTGAGGAGAAAAGGAGGGGAGGGACATTAGAATATAGACTGGGAAGAGGCCCTGTTCATGTTGCTACTGCAGGATTTGGAGTTGTCTTTGTTTCTGCCAAGGTAAAACAAATATTATTAAATATTATTATGTTCTTTTGCCAGCACTGGAAGTACCACATTTATAATAATTCGATGCACCCAATTTATTAAGTGGCTAAAAAGAGAGAAAAATAAAGAGGATTATTAACGTACAGTTCACAGTTCATATTTTATAATTATCCCATTTTCTGGCTTTTGGCATGTATGGCTCATTAATATCACCAGTGAAGGTGAACCATCTCAAAATGCTTTTAATTGATACTAATGTCACAACGGGAGAAAAAAATTCCATGGCAAAATATAGATCTATTTAACAGGTTTTATTTGGAAAAAAAAACAAAAATAAAAAACAAAAAAACAAAAAAACAAAAAACAAAAAACCCTGCACCTTCTCCTGCACAAAGACGTTCAGATCAGGCAGAAGCAGGTTATCTATATTTGACTAGAGACACATATTTTTCAAACGTGTAATTCAGTTCACTCTAGTGCATGGACCTCCTGTCTTTCCAATATTTTTATGGAACAGGGTGGATTTCATTTTGCTAAGCTGTCAACAGAGGAAAAGGAAAGATTATGTGCTATAGACTACATGGCCAAGGAGTGGCGTGGCCGAATGGAAACTTTCTTCTCTTGGTTTGTGTTTTCCAAAAAGAATGGGTTTAATCATATAATTTTCTTCCCCTTCACCTAATTTTTGGTGAAATGTTCTATTAAAATAATGAAGTTATTCACAGTGAAATTCTGAGAGAAAAGTTTTACAATGAATGTGAAGTACAGCTCGTTTGTTGTTGGAGTTGTTGTTGTTTTTGAGTTTATGAGATCCTGCCATGCTGCCTTTCCTGGCCCTGAAGCCTGGGCCCAAGTGGTCTCCTGAGTATCTGGGAAGTCATGCACATCACACATCCAGCTAGCTCTTGCTCAACTTAAGGGAAAAAATATTAAATATAGAAATGGAGTTGAGAAAAATGCTCCTCTGCCTCAGCTGAATAGTCAAAGCTGAGTAGGCTGCGGTGTGATGTGGGGGCTGGTACAGGATCAAATGATGTGCCTCCTTACAGAAGAAGCCAAACACTGTTGCCCAATATACACAGCCACATATATCCTCTATCAGCCCTAAGCACACTTAGCTTGAATAATTTCTACATCCTCGGAGACACTCCGTCTTTAAGGAATTAATCCACTTAGGATATTACTTCCTAGAACTTGTACTAAAAACTGAAGAAGCCCTGTCTATCTCATTTGCTTGGAGGGGAAAATGGTGTGCTCCAGATAAAACATTACAGTGACCAAAATACCCTCCCATCTGTCAACTTTATAGCCCTCTCCGTTAGCTTCACATCATGCACTTTTGGCAGGATTCAGAGGACAAAAGCAGACGAGAACTTATTTTTACCACTGTTGAAACCGTGCCCATTTGGCAAGGGTGTGGGGTGCTGGGCACTCTTAGACATGGCATGAGGACATTTGGTTTAGCCTTTCTGCAAGGTAGTTTGGCAATAGACAGGCTATCAAAATTTTAAATATACATATTCTTTAACCCATAAATTCAATTTCTGGGAAATTGTCTCCATGAATGAATCAAACATCAAAGATATATATAAAGGACCATCCAGCTGTCTATTACTACATTATTATATACAATAATGTATAGAATATACATTATTACATTGTATATTGTGATATGTCTGTCCAGTGAAACTTTGCAGTTTTTAAAAACAATTGTGTATATTCATACTTTGTTAAGAAAAGATTACAGAACCAGGCAGTCACCACATGCCTTTGATCCCAGCACTTGGAAGCAGAAGCAGACAGATCTCTGTGAGTTCAAGGCCAGCCTGGTCTGCAGAGCAAGTTCCAGGACAGCCAGGATTGTTATACAGAGAAACCCTGTCTCAGAAAAAATGGTTCCAGAAGAACATCTACATGTATAGTCTGGGCTTGATGGGGATATTGTTCAGTGAGAGAGTGCTTGCCTAGCATGCAAAGGCCCTAGGTTTCATACTCAGCACTGGAGGGGGAAAGAAGGCATTGTATAGGGTGTGGGTTGTAAACACTTGTTTATGCGCATAGAAAGAAGCCTATAAAGATATATAAGATTCCTCTGCCTCAGGATTGCACGAAGCTGGAATTGCAGTCAGGTGCCACCATATGTGACTGACTGGCTCTTCTTCCTTCTTTCCTTCCTTCAATTATTAACTAATTAATTAATTTGAGATAGGCTCTCACTCTGTTCCAGGCTAGCCCGAAACTCACTCTATAGCCCAAGCTGGCCTCAACCTTAAAGCAATCTTCCTGCTTTGGCCTAGTGAACATTGGGATTAGATGTGGCTTCTTGTTACGTTTTGTAAACTATTCCACAAGTATGTAAACATTTTTCTTGTATGTATGTGTGCATAATATGTGTGACTGCCGGTGTGTATGAATATATGTGTATGGAGATCAGAGGTCAATGTCAGGCCTCTTCTTCGCTCTCTCTCTATTTTAGTTTTGAGACAGGACCTCCCACTGAACTTGGAGCTTATTGATTTGGCTAGGCTAGCTGGCCAATAAGCTCCAAGGATCCTTCAGTCTCCAGCCCCAGCCCCAGCATGGAAGGCAGAGCCCCAGCATGGAAAGCGGGACACAGGTCCATGATGTGGAATGTCACATTCAATTTTCATGTGGGTGTTCAGGATGTTAACTCTAGTCTTCACACTTGCACAGTAGTGCTTTAATGACCATCATCCCCCAACCATGTGCACATTGTTGCTGTAATCTGCCTGAGCTTCTATAACAAAATACCTCGCACCCAATGACTTAACAACGGAAATTTATTTCTCAGGTTCCAGAGGCTGGAAGGTCACAGGTCAAAATCAGGCCTGCTGGGTCCTGGTTCAGGGTTACACCTGGCTTGCTCTTGACCTTTTTCCTGGTTTCTCACATGGAAGACAGGGAATTCTGGGAGCCCTGCTGCTTCTTACAAAGACACCAGTCTTAAGATCTCAGTAACTGTTGTCACCCCTCACTGATTCTGTCTCCAAATATAGTCACATTGGGAATTAGAATCTTATCACACGGATTTGGCGCAGATTAAAAAAATCAGCTTATAAGATATATTTTCTAGAATAAAAAAATTAAGATATTACAATCTAAGTACTTTTTTTCAAGAGAGAAATTTTATAAATCATATGTAGCATGTATCAACAAAGTGGGTATGTTCTGAGATGTGTGGTGTTAGGAAAGTCCACTGCTGGCCAGACATCATAGCACGTGCTTTCTTACACTAAGATGTTATGCCATCATAAGGTGATATGGGTTTATGGAAATAGTATTGTATGTAGGATCCTTTGTTATGGGGCCTGTGATCATATCCGATAAGGGGTCAATACCTAGGATATAACTCCTACAATTCAACAACAAGAACAATCAACCCAATAAAAAGTGGGCAATGTGGAGGCTGAAGAGACGGCTCAGCAGTTAAGAGCACTGGCTGCTCCTCCAGAGGTCTCAAGTTCAATTCCCAGCACCCACATGGCAGCTCACAACTCTCTGTAACTCCAGTTCCAGGGGATCCAACATCCTCACACAGACATACATGCAGGCAAAATACCAATGCACATAAAATAAAAATAAATAAATTACTTTAAAAAAGTAGGGAGTGGAATTTAACAGGAATTTTTTCAATGAAAATATATACGTGGTTAATGAATACATTAAAACCTGCTCAACAGTCCTGGTTATTAGAGAGATCCCCATCAAACCCATGCTGGGAAAAACTAAGGGCTGAGGGCATACCTCAGTTGGTAACATGCTTTGCACACCTTGTGTAAAGCCTGGGGTTTGATAACCAGCATTGCAAAAATAAAATTAAACAAGTAAAAAAAAAAAAAACTCCAAATCCTGACACAGATATGGAGGGACTGGGACCCTTGTGCATCGCTGACTGTAGACAAGGTATCGTTGCTGTAGAAAATGATGTGTGGCTCCTCAAGAAGACATATGTGACCTGTGAAGGTTAATTTTATCTGTCTTATTGGGGGAAGTGTGTCACTGGGGCTGGGCTTTGAGGTTTTAAAAAGCCTATTCCAAGCCCAGAGTCTCTTTCTTCCTGATCTGGATGTAGAACTCACAGCTACCATGTTTGCCCGTCTGTTGCCATGTCCCCACCATGATGGTCATGGACCTACCCTCTTTACAGCAACAGAAAAGTAGCTAAGACATTAGCCTGTGAGCTTCTGGCTGATTCTCCCATCTCTGCCTCCTTTCTCACCATAGGAATGCTGAGATTTCAAATGCAAGCTACCACAACCCACTTTTCTATGTGGGTTATGGGGGTTGAACCTAGGTCATCAAGTTTGTGAAGCAAATGCTTTTACCCACTGAGCCATATCCCTGGCCCCATCCCTAGCATGAAGGAGGAGGAGGAGATTTGACTCTGTGGTAGAGGACTTGGCTAGCATGTCCAAGACTATTGAGTTCAAACTCCAACACTTGAGGTGGGATGAAGATTATCTATCTAAAATAGAGGTTCTTGGCTAGGACAACGGAGGGAAGATGGGTCAAATCAGAGAGGTGGCCATGGTCCTGGGGCGATGAGAAGGATAAGGACAAGAAAACAAAATATGAACATCCTATCCCAAATAAGAGGGGTGGGGGGAAGAAGAAGGAGAAGAGGAGGAGGAGGAGGAGGAGGAGGAGGAAAAAAAGGGACCAGATGTTACCAGCAAACTGCCACTAATCATGACTCACACTCAGTGTCGCCTGAAATTACTGAAGTTAGAGAGAATAAAAGACTATCTTCTCATGGAAGAAGAATTTATTAGAAATCAGGACCAGATGAAACCATCAGAAGAAAAGCAACAGGAGAAAAGATCAAAAGTGAATGATCTCAGGGGGGCCCCCAAATCTGTTAGAACCTTGGAAGAGATCACTGATGAGAATCACACCATTGTGTCCACATCTGTGGGCTCAGAACACCACATCAGCATCCTATCATTTGTGCACAAGGATCTGCTGGAGCCAGGCCGTTCAGTCCTGCTGAACCACAAGGTGCATGCCGTGATAGGGGTACTGATGGATGGCACAGATCCCCTGGTCACAGGGATGAAGCCCCTCCCCGCTGCCGGGAGACCTTCATAGATATTGGAGGAACTGGACAACCAAATCCAGAAAATTAAGGACTCTGTGGAGCTTCCTCTTACCCCTCCTGAGTAATATGAAAAGATGGGGATAAAGCCTCCTAAGGGGATCATTCTGTATGGTCCGCCAGAAACAGATAAAATGTTCTTTGCTAAAGCGGTAGAGAACCAAACCCCAGCCACTTTCTTGAGAGTGGCTGGTTCAAGACTTATTCAGAAGTATCTAGGCGATGGGCCCAAACTCATATGGGAACTGTTTCAAGTTGGTAAAGAACATGCGTCATCCATTGTGTTTATTGATGAAATTGGCACCATTGAGAACAAAAGATGTGATTCAAACTCTGGAGGTGAGAGAGAAATTGAGCAGACAATGTGGGAACTGTTGAACCAGTTGGGTGGATTTGATTTGAGGGGAGATGTAAAAGTTATTCTGGCCACAAATCAAATAGAAACTTTGGATCCAGCACTTATTAAACCAGGCCTCATTGACAGAAAGATTGAGTTCCCCCGGCCTGATGAAAAGACCAAGAATCGTATCTTCCAGGTTCACACAAGCAGGATGACATTGGCTGATGATGTAACCTTGGATGACTTGATCATGGCAAAGGATGACCTCTCTGGGGTTGACATCAAGGCAATCTGCACAGAAGTTAGCTTGGTGGCCTTAAAAATAACAAATAAAGACTTCAAAAAATCTAAAAAGAATGTTCTTTATAAAGGCACCCCTGAGGGGCTCTATCTCTAGTGACCCATGGTTGTCTTCAGGAAAGTTAATGAGTTTCCCCTACCTGGGAGGAAGGGGGCTGCCCTGTGGTGATATATTGTGTACCCTAATAAAATTTGCCTGAGGATCAGAGAACAGAACAAACCATTAGATTCAACACAGAGCCCAGGCAGTGGTGGCACACACCTTTAATCCTAGCACTCGGGAGGCAGAGATCTGTCTGGATCTCTGTGAGTTCAAAGCCACCCTGGAGTACATGAGATTGATTCAGTCTAGGAAAGAAACAGAGCCAGGCAGTGGTGGCACAGACCTTTAATCCCAGTACTTGGGAGTCACATGACTTTAATCCCAGCACTTGGGATCTCCCACCTTTAATCCCAGTATTTGGGAAGCACACAGGCCATTAATCCTAGCACTAGAGTGGAAGTGATGGTTGGGCAGAGAAAGGTATATAAGGCGTGAGGAGTCAGGAACTCAAGTTTTTCGGCTGGAAAGCTTTTGGCTGAGGACTCGGAAGCATTAAGTAGAGTTTTCATGGAGTTGGTGAGGTGAGATGTGGCTGTGGCTTGTTCCTTTGTCCCTCTGATCTTTGAGCATTTACCCCAATATCTGGCTCCAGGGTTTTTTATTAAAAGACCATTTAGCAATCTGAGCAACACTGTCCCAGTGAATCTATTTCCCTGTTGACTTTTGCTAGTAGAGATCCTGTATCTCGGAAGATGCTGTGCAGACCATTAGGCGTTCTCCGTCTGCTGGTCACCGCGTTGTGCTGCTCTCTGCTCCCAATAAAGGATTGTCTTGCTTCACTTTCAAATAATAAATAAATAAATAAATAAATAAATAAATAAATACAGCAATTCTCAACCTTTCACGGGATCACATGTCAGATATCCTGCATATCAGATATTTACATTACGATTCCTAACAGTAGTAAAATTACAGTTATGAAGTAGCAACAAAAACAATTTTGTGGTTGGGGAGTCACCACACCATGAGGAACTGTATTAAAGGGTCACAACGTTAGGAAGGTTGAGAACCACTGATCTAAAATGCTGATTGGCCAGTAGCCAGGCAGGAAGTATAGGCGGGACAAGCAGAGAGGAGAATTCTGGGAAGTGGAAGGCTGAGGCAGAGAGGTGCTGCTAGCCGCCTCCATGAGAAGATGTTAAGATACTGGTAAGCCACGAACCACGTGGCAACTTATAGATTTATAGAAATGGGTTAGTTTAAGATATAAGAACAGTTAGCAAGAAGCCTGCCTTGGCCATACAGTTTATAAGCAATATAAGTCTCTGTGTGTTACTTGGTTGGGTCTGAGCATCTGCAGGACTGGCAGGTGAGAGAGATTTGTCCTGACCGTGGGCCAGGCAGGACCAGGAAAACTCCAGCTACAAGTACTGTGTGATTCCCACCGATAGGTGGACCAGTCACACGCATGGTGATGGGAAGCTGAGTAGTGTTTACTGGGGGCCGAGGAAGGAGGATGGCCAATTGTATGTTGGGACAATCTCATAGGATGAAAAATGCTCAGAGATGCGTCTTTATCCATTGCCAGGTGGATGACAGTCACTCAGCTTATGAATGGACTGTCACTGAACCATGAGCTAGAAAGTAGGTCAAACAGCAAGTTTTATGCTATATGTTACCATTTAACATTTTAGATTATTTTATTTGTGTATAAATATTTTGCATGCATGTATGGATGCACACCTTGTGTATGCCTGATGCTCAAGGAAGTTGGAAGAGGCCTTTGGATCTCCCAGAATTGAAGTTGTGGATCGTTGTGAACAACCATATGGGTGCTTGGGAATCAGACACAGGCCTTCTGAAAGAGCAGCAAGTGCTCTTAATGGCTGAGCCCTCTCTCCAGCCCCTATACATTATCTTATCTCAATTTTTTTATTTTTGTTTTTGAGACAAAGTCTCACTATATAGTTCTGGCTGGCTTTGAACTTACTATGAAGATAGATCAAGCTGGCCCAGAACTCACAGACATCCTGCCTGCCTCTGCTTCCTGAGAGCTGGCATTAAAGGTGTGTACCAACCACAACCCACTCTTTTCTCATTTAAAAATTAGTTTTCTACATAAACATCTATTTCTATCATGACTATGGGAAATCTAACTTTTTTTTCCAGAAAAACTATAGACTTTAGAAAGCAGAAGGCATATTTATCTAAAGTTATCATCTGTTAGTCGAGGTTTAACCTACATTGAAAAGTATTTAGTGACATTAATCCAAATTCATAGGAATTATTTCCTATCCTAATTCCTCTCAATCCAATTAGGTGTATTTATATGTGACCCTTATTTCTCCAGATGGTACTAGATCCCTGATAGACTTGATGAGATGCTGGGATAATGGCGGGCAGGTGTTTGCTCCAGACAAATCAGTTCTTTCAGCATCGTGAAATAGTCTCTCTCCTCAGAGACCACAACTTTAGATGCCCTCAAAGACGGCCTGATTCTTATCAAGACCCAGTGACCCTTTAATCGCTGCCACTGTGACCCTGGTCTTTGCCGGTCTTTCATCATTCCAGCTCAACAACCTTGGCTAATGGCCTCAAAAGAATGTGTACTCTTCTCTCGGGAGCTTTCCCCTCCCCTGGGAATGGCCGCTCTTTCCAGTTCTCCTGGCAGGAAAACGTGATTCTCAGACCCCCAAGTCTTCCTTATGCTTACAGGGACCATGGTGGAACCTGGGTGGCCAGGGGGTGCTTGGGCGGGACTGGGTAGAGGCAAAGCGGCACTGGCACAAGAGAGGGCCAGGTCACATGACCCGGCCTGGCACTGAGGGGTAAGACATGATTTGGCCTCTGCGGGGTCGGATCCAGGTGGTCTAGCAGCTGCATGAATCTCCGTGTTAGAATCCATGCCAGAACCCAACGTGTGGAGATACACAACCTTCATTCTTTGCCCTTTTCTTCCCACCACCAAGATAAACACAGGACAGAGATAGCCTTGCACTCCTTTTCACTGTTCAGGTCTCAGCTTGCTTGGCTCAAATCACTGTTAGTGTGGCATGGCACTGTATGCCATACCTGCAGCCCCAGCACCAGTGAGCCCAAAGCAGGAGGACCGAGAATTTGAGACCAGCCTGCCTCAACGAACAAATAACTGCGTATCATCTGTTGAACGTGCTCCCATCCCCAAGGATGTATCAGAATTCATAGACCTTCGCATACACTGCAAAGCAGGGCAGACAGAAGGATTAATAACTACATAGACAATGCTAGACAAACAAGCAATTGCAAGGTTATTTTGATTTCTGAAAATATTCAAAACCATAAACTTGTGTACACACACACACACACACACACACACACACAGACACACCACTGAATGTTTTCAAGCTCATCTTTGGAAATCCACATCTTGGCTTTAGAAAGGCCTTGCTCTCCTTGGCTGAGACCTGACAACTGGAATGGAGATTTCTAACTACCCTTTGGAGTTTATGCCATTAAGAAGGAAGCATAATACTCTGCTGGAGGCTGCCTGGAACTGGGGAGCGGGGAAAGGTTTACGATTTGTTCAAGGTTGGACAGCAAAATGAATTTGCTGCAAAGGTAGAATTACTACTGGTGGTTGACTCCAAAGCTCAGATAATTAGGACAAGCTGAGCTACTCATGATGTGTCCAAAGGATGTTTGCATGCTATTTACTTATTAATATTCGTGTGTGTGTGTGTGTGTGTGTGTGTGTGTGTGTGTGTGTGTGAGAGAGAGAGAGAGAGAAAGAGAGTGTTGAGGTATGATGTGGGGGGGGGCACAATGCACACATGGAGACCAGAGAACAACTCTGTGGAGTGAGATCTCTCTTTCCACCTTTATATGGGTCCTGTGAATTGACTCAGGTCGTCAGGCTTGCATGGCAAGTGTTTTACCCTCTAAGGTAGCCCACCATACCTCACTTATTCCAGACCATGATACATTTACTTTAATTACAGAACTGTTAATGTTTGGGTTTCCAGCAAAGCAGGCCTGGGACAGTACTGGAAAATCTAGCTGATATTCACTACTCAAGACTCAAACTAGGGGGACATGGAGCTTGCTTTGTGGCAGGGCTTGCTTGAAGGTGGGATAAGTTGGGTATGGAGATCCATATAAAGCCCACACTATCACAGGACAAGGAGAAGAAAGAAATGGTCTCATTCCATCATCATTTAAGGATCAACCCTGAAGATACCACAAAGGCATTTAGTTTGTGAATATTTGGGGATACATTTTCCCCAGAGATTATCATCAGAAAATTAGTAGGTGGAGGAACTCACATCTGTTCCACACCTCTGGTTGCTATTCAAAATATGTGCACATATATGCATGCATGCAGAGAGAGACAGAAAGACAGAGACAGAAAGACAGAGACAGGGACAGAGACAGAGAGACAGAGAGCAATCTGTTGCAGGAACTTGTTTGTGCAAATCCAGGGTCTAGGAATGTAAGTCTAAACCTGTATACCTGTATGCCATTCCATCAGGAAGGACAGGCAGATGCTAACACTGAAGTCCACAGGCAGAATGTCTTTTTAGTTAGGGAAGCCTCAATTCTGCTCCGAAGACCTTTCAGCTGACAGGGTCTGTTTCCCTCAGGCCACAGGACAATCTCCTTTCTTAACATCTGTCAAATGCAGATGTTCGCCATACTTCAAAATGCCTTTGCTAGAAAAACCTGGATCAGTGTTTGAGTGACTGCCTGGAGACTAGATAACATGCCCAAGTTGACAAATGAAACCAAGCATCCATCAGTTAGGTGTCAGTCACTGAGTGCCAGCTACATATCTGAGCCTTGAGAGCTAATGACTCTTGGAGAAAACAGTATTTATTTGCATCGCACCATACTTACATTAGGAAGATAGATGCCTGCCAATCATCTGCAGCATCTCACATTCCCCAGATCTTGAAAACATGAAAGACCTGACCAGAAATGCACTCCCTGTCCTAGAGATGTGTGAATCTGAAAATAGATATAGAGATGAAGGTAGGCAGCACACCCCATACAAAGATCTGGGAGCCAGATACATCTGAGTTTGAACTATAGTTTTGTTACCTTGTGAATACTGGGACCTTCAATACAACTGCTAATTAAACAAACAAAAAACAAATTCTTTCATAGTCAGGTGTGGTGGCACATGCCTTTAATCCCAGCACTTGGGAGGCAGAGGCAGGAGGATCTCTGTAAGTTTGAGACTAGCCTGGTTCTGCAGAGTTCCAGGACAGCCAAGGCTGTTGTTACACAGAGTAACCCTGTCTTGAAAAAAGAAAAAAAATTTATTTCATTCAGTTATAATTTGCATTCAATGTAATATTGTCATTCAAATATGTCAGTGAGTTTTAAGTAATTTATATACCCATGTAATCATCCAAGTAATAACGACATAGAACATGTTCCTTCTATCTGTGTTTCATGGCTTTTCCTGGGGAGTCTATTTCTCTTCACCCCAGATAGAAAGGACAATGACAGTCTCCCCTAAAATCCACCCAAGTTTAATATAGTGAGCTGTTGGGCTCATGAGGGTTACTTACAGGAGCATGGGGACATCACCTGATAGTGGTAACACACACAGTGTGGCTTCCAAGCCACTGTCTATTCCTTATACATTGTCTGGAGCAGACAGACTTGTGAGCTTTCTCCGCATACCGTGTGAGAATGTGTTGACAGGTCTGATCTCATGGTGGCCTCAAGTGGGTGACCACAGCTGCAATTATGTCCAACTTGAAGGAAACAGCCACATGAGACTCCTTCCCACTCAACTCTCTCTCTTCACCAGCTAAAGGCAACTAACTACTTGCCCCTTTCTGTCACCGCATATAAATTCATTTATTTTAATATGGGTGAATTAATATTTACTGAGTCATGTCATTAGACAGAAACAGAAACATAAAATATATATATATATAAAGGAAGTTCATGGTACCTGATAGACGCCATATTAAAACAGAGGGGAGTGATTAGAGTTGAGTGTGGTGCCTGTTGTTTTGAGTGAGATGGCGGGGGATCACCTCCCTGGTAAAGTGACATTTGAGCTCAGATGTCACAGAAGTGGGCACACAAGCAATGTAGCTATTAGGGAGAAGAAGAAAAAAACAAAAACAAAACAAAACAGCTGAAGCAATGGCCTTGAGGTGGGGGTGCTGCTGGAATGTCTGAGAACCTGAAAGGAATCAGTTCATTGGAGACTGGCATTGATTCCCAGTGTGTACAAGAGATTGTGATATCTTTTTAGTAGTGTGTACCTCAAAAATACATTCATACTTTCATTTTATGTGAATTTCTGGAGTATAAATATTCTAGGTGCTGGGAAATATAAAATTTCTTAAAAAAAAAAAAAACCACAAAGATGAGTAAGGAGGAAGAGAGAGGTATAAAGCTTTTACTGATTCCAGCACCTGGGAGGTAGAGGCAGGCGGATCTCTGAGTTCGAGGCCAGCCTGGTTTATAGAGTGAGTTCCAGGACAACCAGGGCTGCATGGAGAACCCCTGTCTCAAACAACAACAACAAAAAACCCAAAAAGAGCTTTTACTGCTCTTGCAGAGGACTCACAATTGTCTGTAATTCCACTTCAAAGTGATCCAACACTTTTTGGCTTTCGTGGACACTTAGTACATATAAACTCACGCAGGGACACACACACACACACACACACACACACACACACACATTAAAAAGATAAGATGAGCCTGGTGCTATGGTCAGTGGGTGATGCCAAGCCTGAAGGCCTGAGTGTGACCCCTGGAACCCACATAGTATAAGGAGAGACCTGACTCCTGCAGTGTGCCCGCTGACCTCCACTTGCACATCATGGCACAAACACACACACACACACACACACACACACACACACAAACCCAGAACCCCCAAACCAAAAACTCAAATAAATAAAGGATAAGATGGATGAGAGCCCACAGAACAGAAAGTAGAATGTTGGTTAGGAGGGACTTAGCACAGCAGTGCGGATATGCTCAACACTATTGAGCTACACACTTAAAAGTGGTTAAGATGCTTTATTCAAAAAATAACTTTATAATTAATTATTTAAAGTTTTTACTATATCTAATGTAATTTTTAGTGCTAGAAGATGATAGCTGTTGGGGAGAAAAGCAAACAAATAAGCAAACTATGGGAATAAATATTTATTATATTTAAAAAAAATGATGTGACCTGGGTGTGGTGGCATATGTTTTTGATCCCAGCACTGGCGAGGCAGAGGCAGGGGGATCTCTGTGATTTCCAGGCCAGCAGGGCTACACAATGAGGTCCTGTCTCAAATAAACAAAAGCAAACAACAATAAAGAACATTTTTCCCTTTGAACTACTATAAAAAATCTACCTATGCACATATGAAATGTATGTGGCTGAATCTATGCCTGTGCACCTGTTACATGGGTATATCGTACATACACACATGCTTATGTGCACATACCTGCTCCTAACATATATATATATATTTTTTTTTTTGGTTTTTTTCCAGACAGGGTTTCTCTGTGTAGCTTTGCGCCTTTCCTGGAACTCACTTGGTAGCCCAGGCTGGCCTCGAACTCACAGAGATCCACCTGCCTCTGCCTCCCAAGTGCTGGGATTAAAGGCGTGCGCCACCACCGGCCGGCCATATTTTTTAAATGATTCATTTATTTTTATTTTTTCTGTGCATCATTGTTGCATCTGTGTGAAGGTGTCGGATCCCCTGGAACTGGAGTTGCAGACAGTTGTGAGCTGCCATGTGAGTGTTGGGAATTGAACCTGGGTCCTCTAGAAGAGCAGCCAGTGTTCTTAATCACTGAGCCAATTCTCCACCCCTGCTCCTAACATAATAAACAAAGAAAAGTCTGGTTGCTTATCAAGTATCCAGGAAATGACATGGAATTTCAAGTGCTTTTTATTTAATTTTCATGTTCTGTCTTGTTTGAGTTTTACAATTTTTAAAAATATTTTTTATGGGTATGGGTACTTTGTATGCCTATCGGGAGCCCGTGGAGACCAGAATTAGGAATTGGATTCCCCGGAACTAAAGTATACAGACACTTGTGAGCTGCCATGTGAGTGCTGGGAATGGAACCCAGGACCTCTTTAAGAGCAGCCAGTGGTTTAAGTGCGGAGTCATCCTCCAGCTCACTTGAATTCTTTTCAAATGTTGTCTGTCTACCTATCTATCTATCTATCTATCTATCTATCTATCTATCTATCTATCTATCTATCTATCATCTATCTGTAGACGAATTTCTAAACAGTCTTATTAAATAAGAAACACAGAGCCAAATACAGAGGTAAGAGCCATAGAGATCAGAGAAATAGCGAATAGCCACAACTAGCCTTAGCTTACCACCACGCTGTAGCTTCCCCAGCAAGAGAGCTTCTTTCTGTCTAACCTGCGCTTTTATTGCCTTTCTGTTCTGCCTTCTCATTGGCTCTAAGCCCAGCCACATCACTTCCTTGTCACTGCCTGTCTATACAGACCTCCATGTCTCTATGGTTGGTACTGGGATTAAAGGCGTGTGTTACCACGATTGGCTGTGTCCTTGACCACACAGAGACTCTGTCTGCCATGTGATTGGATTAAGGGCGTGTGCCACCACTGCCTGACTTCTGTTTATGGCTCAATATGTGACCTCTGATCTCCAGGCAAACTTTATTTATTAACATACAAATAAAATATCATATTTCAGCACAAATAAAATGTCACATCTATCTATCTATCTATCTATCTATCTATCTATCTATCTATCATCTATCATGTGTGTGTGTGTGTGTGTATGTGTGTGCATTAACACAGTGTGCACATACCACGACACTTGTGTGGAGGTCAGGGGATAGATAGCTCTGTGAAGCCAGTTCTCACTCTCTACCTTTACATGGGTTCTGGGGATTGAACTCAGGTAGTAAGACTTGTGTGGGGAAGCTTTACCCACTGAGCTAGATTTTCAGTCCTTGTTTGAATGTTTTAAAAAATAAGAATGAGACATTTTCCCTAAAGCAAAACTATTTTAAAAATAAAAAAAGAACATGTGAAATCACAAGAAT